>JAACJM010000394.1:0-52197 GCA_013368315.1 Tetrapyrgos nigripes
TTGAGGTCGGGGGTCCGGCTTGGGAGTGGGATATTGGTGTCTTGTCCGAGTCATGCTGGCATTGTCAGTATCAGCGGGACCCTTTGGCGTTGTTCGTTTTCGTTTTCGTTTCGGTTTTCGTTTCGTTTCTTTGTCTCGCCTTCTTTCTTCCTTTCTTCTCTTGTCCTTTCCTCCTCTCATGTAAATGCAAATACTGACCCTCGTACCCTTATCTCTGTCCACCCTTCCTCTCAACCTCTCCCTATCACTCCCCACCTCCTCATTATCTCCTTCCCCTTCCCGCTCTCAAACGGATCGTCCTCGGAAATGCAAAACTTCAAATTTGCAAACAACTCCGCCGAGAACTCCGCATTTTTCATATATGCACGAAGCACTCCAAAACCAAAGTTAATGGCGCAGTCTTGCGGAGCATATCTGCAAGAGCCGAATATTTATATGCATGGAGTGGGATTGAGGTGGGTGTCTCTTCTCGCACGGTTTCCAGGTTTTTGCTTTCTTCCGCCATTTGCGCCGTTTCATGTCTTTCTCGCATTTCTCCCTCCCCTCTTGTTCCTTTGATGTCACCGTTGATGTCTTGTGTTTTCGTGTTTTCGTTTTACGGTTTCAATGCTGACTGGCTTATTTATAACCAGGCTCCTTCGACTCTATGAATCCACCTCCCCGCTCCGAGGGCATACCCGATCAACATGGTGAGGGGGATTGCGCAGAGTGTCTCGGAGGGTTCAGATTTCATGTAGGATGGGGTTATACATCACGGTGAGTTTCCTTGGCTGTACGTCTATGTCTATGTACACAGCCATGGCTATGACTACGGCTAATTCTCTTTGGTTCTCAATTTATTGTTTCTGTTTTCCATGGCTTTCCCCCCCCCGCTCTCTCGTTGCCGTTGACGTCGTCGCTAACTACTGTTCTTTCTTTTTCTTCTCTCTTTGCGCGCTGCTTTGCCCTGCCGTGCCCCCCTCCTACATCCTCTCCTTCTCCGAAGACACTGCACCATGCAACCCTGGTGTCAGCGGAAGAAGCTAGTGAACAGTTTTCGCGAATATGTTTGGGGGGAAGAGTGTTTGTATCAACCCTAGTTTTCGTTTTTCCTTCCTCTTGGAGTTTCGGGGGGCGTGGTTTGGGGTTTTTGTGAAGGGTGAGGTCGGTCTGGTTTCAGGTGTGAGTTCGAGTTTCAATTGCTTTTCGAGGTTCGTCTTTGTTGCGAAGGGTGGGTTTGGGGTTTGAGTGGTGTACTTTGCTTTCTTTCTTTTCTTCTTTCTTTTTTTGAAAGGGGGGCGGGGGTCAGGCATCGGGTGTCAAAGTAGTGAAGGAGGGTAAAAGAAGGGTGAAGGGGAGGTTGGGTTCACGAGCTGAAGATGCGAGTTTAGTGTTGGGTTTTGGAGCTTCGTTATCAAGTGCTGAGCATAGCTTGGTCCTGGTTTCAGTGTCGACTATGGTGATGATACTGCCGGCGCTGATGTCGGCAGTAATATTGTCAATGTTAATGCTTCTGCTGGTTTTTGTCAGCCACGGACGGTCCCGATGCTTTTCTGTCTTCCGCACAAAGTTCTGTTTTTATTCTATTCTTTTTTCTTCTTTTCTTTTCTTTGCTTTGTGATTTCTTTACGTCTATGTCTATTTCTATTCGATCCTCCCATACGCCTATTCCTGGATTGGGGATGGAAATGGTCTTTGGTGTTGGCTTCGATGTTGGCGATGTGTCAAGACGCGAACGAATAGGGGTAAACTTAATATGAGATGTCGGATGGTACATAGCTCATAGTAAAATAGTCTCTACTTCATACTTGCACTCCAAGAATAACATCAGCAATGGAAACTTGATCATTGCGTCCTACGGAGCATACCTGTAAGAGCCCAATATACGTATGTGTATGGAGTGGATTGAGGTGGGTCTCATCTTGCATGAGTTCTAAGGTTTTTGGTTTCTTCCGCTTTTTACACAGTTTGGCATCCTTCTACCATTTCCCCCTCCTGTCTCGCACCTTAACTACGGCTAATTTTCTTTCATTCTTTCATTCTTACTTTCACATTTCCTGTTTTCAGTGTCTTTTTCCCCCCTCTCGCGTTGCCGTTGACATCGTCACGAACTACTGTTCTTTCTTTTCCTCTCTCTTTGCGCATTGCTCTGCCCTCCATCCCCTTAACTGTCCCCCGCCCTTCCCCCCCTCCTTGCTCTCCCTTTCCCTCCCCCTTACATTTCACAAGAGAATAAACCAAGAAAAAGACATCGAAACCTCCAACTCGTCGTTTTCCATTATAGGCACATCAAACTATGTGACTTTGGCATCAGTGGGGAGTTGGTATTCATTTATACGAATACGTTTGCGGGGACAAGTGTTTATACCAGTGTGAGCTTTACTGCTGTTGGTGACCATAGAGTGCTGGACGGTCGTATACGGTGTTGCAGCTTCTGCTTCTGCCTCTACTCTTGCTGTTTATTTGTCCGTTTTATAGTTTTCGGTTCTTTTTTCTTTCTTTTCTTTCTTTTTCTTTCTTTTCTTTCTTTTCTTTTTGTTTACTTCGTTTTCCCCCCTTGTTCCTTATTCTCCTTCCTACTTATGTTTTGTTTATTTTTTCTCGTTCTCTCCTTATCCCATGGTTGTATGTGTGAAGCTAGTGGGTTATACCGTTCAGCGTTGGATGATGGGTAATTGGATATTGCGTATCAGTGCTCGGAGTACAGGAATGGGCTTGTATTCGCGTTGGTCTTGGCGATGATGGAAATAGGTACAGAAATGGAAATAGTGCTGACGCTGGTGTTGCTACTAGCCACAGTAAACCCTGGGGATAAGAATAGAGACTGGAGTATGTGTCCCGCTTTCCCTGGCGTCTTTTTCGTTCCGCTTCTCTTTCTGTATTTGTTTTAATTGTCTCTGCCTTTGAGCCGAAGCTTGCGTGGACTTGAGTTCTGCAAAAGCCTTTGCAACCGGGTTGATGTGTTGTCTCAGCATCCTTGACTCACTGCAAATTAATTTGCATGGCACGTCTTTTCACATATCAGAATCTGCGTCTCTTTCTTCCTATGTACATCAGTTCGTTTGACTTCCTTCAGCAGTATTATCTTGGGAGGCGAGAAACACGGAATCACTAAACATACCTAATGTCCACTAAGTTCAACGAGGCTAATATCTGATACCTGTTTATAGAGGGCTTCCAAAAGTCCAGGCCAAGTTCTCCATCTAGCATCTTTGGTGAATAGGTGACGGCAAGTTTATGGTAATACACGGAGGTCACGACTCGTAGCAGTAAAAGCTGACTGCGTGGAATTCGTGCAGATCAATAAGTTGGGCTTGGATAGTTTGAATATTCAGGACATAGTAGATGAGCGGAGCTGTCTCAAGCATATTGTTATACTGGAATGTGGTCCGTGAATGTGGTCCGTGACTTATTCCTCCTCGGATGCTGGGCGTGGTCTCGCTGTGAATACAAATTCTATGTCTTTCTATGAACCATCCTGAGTAGGGAATAGCACGGGGCTGCGGGTAAGTGACGGGTTAGGGGGTACGGGGTTGACGGGTACGGGTTGGCTTATCTCACCCCGCTCCAAACCCGCCACCCGCCAAACGGGTAAATAGACCCGCCATCTGTGGAGGCCGCCGTTGGCATAACTTTAGAATAACTTATAGCTGTATAGTTTATACCAGACCCGTAGCCAGACCTAGATGTATTGCTTTAATCTCGAAACAAAAAAAAAAAAATTCCTGTATCTTTCAATGCCTCCTCGTCCCGAGCCACCTATTCCTGAACAGCTCCAAACCAAAGAGAAAAAACGCAAATCCATTTCAACGGCAAAAGCCAACGGTGAAGATCCAATAGAGTCTGCGCTTCCCACAAAAAAGGCAAAGACATCAGGTGTATGTCAATTACATTAATTCTACAGAAGCTGCGTACTCACCGTGACTTGGCCACAGAAAGCCAGTGGCTCGGAAGCTCCAAAGAAGGCCAAGCCTACTCCAAAAAATGTCGTTCAGGCCGCAGCAAAAAATCTCAAGGATACTCTATCAAAGACAAAGTCCAAGAAAACCATCGGTATTTCAGACGAGGTAGTCTTTCCTCTTGTACTTTATTCATTACTCTAATGACCTTAACTATGTACAGCCAGGCCTCCCACAACCGGCACCGTCAAAAGCATCCACCGTTGACGTTGACGAGAATAGTGATGACGAGGTTTAACCAGCTCTGAGTCCGCCCAAAAAATCCACCAGTCCGAAGGCAACTGTCATTGATGTTGATGACGAGGATGATGACGACAGCGATAGTAGCGTTGAAGAGGTTTTACAAGAAGAGACTGATGAGGCTGAGCTTGGTGAGTAATTACTACTAATCAATAAGGTCTTTCACTCACCACGAAAGCAGAACGGCTCATGAAAGGATGGCATTCCGTGGTCTACGCCTTCTTCGAGCCTATTCCTACTGTCGAGTACATCAAAGGACGCAAGTGTCAAGTTTTCACGTGCTCCTCACCTTCTTGCAAAAAGAAAATCCACCAATTTCAGGATACTGGGGACGTGAAAGCCACGAAGACACTACAGAACCATGTTAATACTTGCAAGGCTTGGGGTCCTGACGCTATAGCCACAGTCAAGGAGTTGACAGTTCCGGATGCTCGTAAATCATTGTCGAGGTACCTGAGAGATGGGACAATTACTACGGCTTTTCAGCGTGGAAGGAAGGGAAGAGGCACTGTTACTTACAGTCATAAGCAACAGACACGGGCTGAGACAAGGTACGTCACTGCGTTCTCGAATGTCCACTGATATGGTAGCTAATATGGTGATAGAGCTGAACTCGTACGTTGGGTTGCAGAGAGCAGCCGGCCTTTTGCTATAGTCAAGGATAGAGGTTTTCAGTGCCTCATGAAAACGGGTAGGCCAGGTTATTACCTACCTCATCCAACAACTATCGCTTGGGACATCAAGACAGTCTTTGCAAAGACACGTCTACGCATCGCTCTGATGCTAAAGGTTTGTCTACAATTCTTCGAGATAGCATTTAGCTAATGAAAACAATAAAGGAATATGACGGTGACCTCAATTTTGCCACTGATGCATGGACTTCACCTAATCACCGAGCTTATGTGGCCGTGTCTGTTCATCTTGAGAAAGAGGGGGTACCAATAAGTGTCCTGTTGGACTTCGTTGAGGTAGCAAAGGTGAGCAAACGAGATATTCTGAAAGTCAAACTATATGCTCACCGTGATGTGTTACAGTCTCATAGTGGCAAAACCCTTGCGGAGGTCTTTGCTCAGATACTCACTGAATTCGGAATTGAGGATAAGGTGAGAATAGCATAACATCTTAAAGAAATATACAAGTACTCACTTGCGTTACAGATCCTGAGTATCACAACTGAAAATGCCTCTAACAATGATACGATGATCGAAGCACTGAGCCAAATCCTGCCTGACTTCCCTGGTGAACCCAACTGTACTCGCTGCTTCAATCACATCGTCAATTTGGTGGGGAAAAGCTTGATGAAACTATTTGACACCAGTTTGATGAAGAAGACGGATGGCATGAATGAGGTAGAGCATGCACTACTCGATCTGGCAGTGGGCGTGGACCTTGAAGACTTGCAGACACGGCTGAAAGAGGCTGAAGAAGGAGGGGAGGTGGTTAACAATGACCCAGACCTTGTCGTTGATATGATGGAAGGGATGTCGCCAGCGGAAAAGGAAGAACTGCGGCAGCAGATAGTTCCAGTGCAGCAAGTCGTAGTGAAGGTGAGACATGGATATAAGGACGATGCATGATTTACTCACTGGGTATCTTGATAGTTCCGAAAGACGTCCTACAAGATCATCAACTCCCCAACTGGCCTTCTACCTGAGTGGCGGCACATACTCCATGAAGAGAAGCAGCCGCAAACTGTTATCCCGCATGATGTTACTACACGTTGGAACTCGAGTTGTGATATGATAGAGTACTGCATCGAGAAGAAGAAATACTACAGGGCCATCACGAGTGAAGACCTAGAGAACGGTCTTCAGCAGTATGCATTGACAAAGAGGGAGTGGAAACTCGCTGAGCAGCTGAAGGATGTGCTCGAGGTGAGCCATGTCATGCTGACTAAGCTATCTAGAGCTAAACTGACTCTCTTCCGATTGCAGGTTCTGCGTGATATACTCTCTTCTTTTCTTGCTCAACACCAAACTTGGCCACAGTTGTGCCTGTCTTGGACAAGATAGACCGCAAGTTTACTGAATGGGCCCTCAACACTACACTTGACCCAGCTATCCGTGCTGCTGTTTCCCTGGCAAAGAAGACTCTCAACAAGTACTATGGAAAATTTGACTACTCTGAAGTCTATCGTGTAGCTATGGGTGAGTAATAAATTATTTCATTGAATGGGAGTACTAAAGGTTGTATGATAGTATTGCATCCTTGTCACAAGTTGAACTATTTCAAGACTGCTGAACGGCACTGGAGATTGTGCACAACGTGTATGAGAGGGACTACAAGTCCAAGATGACAGTGGAGAATGATGCAATGGATGTAGATGAACCCAAAACACCAGTAAAGCCCAGTGTACGTCGCTCAATTTTCTTGTTCCGGACATCTTTTTAACCATCACTTCTTTCCAGAAACGAAATCAATTCGACGATTTACCTGCCCTCAAGGCTCCCAGACCTGACGATCTCAGTGATGAGCTTGATTGTTATCTCAAGTCGGATGTCAAAAAAGTAAAGGATGTAGTGGAATGGTGGCATGGGAGAAAAAAATCTTATCCAGTACTTCATCGCATGGCCCTTGATTATCTGACCATTCCTGGTGCGCAAAATTATGTCTCATTGTTTCTTTTCACTGTGCTTATTCATACATTCAGCCACATCTACAGACGTTGAGTGTATATTCAGTTGAGGCCGTTTTTTACTGCCATATGTTCGCAACCATCTTTCTGCCGAGACCACTCGTGCACTAATGTGCCTCGGTCAGTGGAGTTTGCTGGGACTTATTGACGATAATGATGTTGTAGAAGTGTCGAAACTTCCAGAGATCGAGGTTGAGAACAAGGACACAGAGGATATCGAAATGCCGGTGGGGTTTGATGATATTCTAGGTACTCTAAGTGATATGTAGCGTAGACTATGTACTTTTCTTTCCCCCCTCTATATAAACCCGTACCCTGCGGGTTCTGGCCTCAACCTGCCCATCCTGTCATGACCCTTAACCTGTCTTCATGGGTAAGGGTTCTAACGGGTACAGGTACGGGTCTGAAAATTTTACCTGTGGGGTACCCGTACTGCTCCCTAATCCTGAGTCACGGTTCCTCGTTGGGTTCCCTGAGCAAGTGAAGCTCAGCCTAGGGACACGCCTCTAAATATGCGTGATGATGAGTGCTCTATTTTCGGGTTCAGGCAGGGTTCAAGCCACTTCAAGCCTCTAGAAGAATTTTCCTTGGTCTTCCTTGGTTATGAGGCTGAAGAATGAGGCTGAGTTGTTTACACTGCGTTTCTGCAGGTGACGATGTCAATTACGTCCCGATTTCTCATATCAGACACTCCGATCAGGGTTTCCTTTTCTTTTCTGACCATATACAGGGTTTGATATGTCGAACTGGACCTTTCTTCCTTTTCCCCTACAATGATGTTGACTCATACCTCTCTGCTTCATTGCCCTCTTTAACGTTGCTTCTGTGCAAGCTTAGCGATGATTTCTTTCAGAGTGGCAGTGCTGCATCACTTGTTGTTTTGGTTCTATTTCCCTTCCCCTTTGAATATACTCTCGGTTCTAAGGTGTCTGTATATTTTGACTCAATGCCCAATTCTGTTCTGATGCACCCTTTGTCTTTTCCACTTTTGATTCTATGGATTCTGTTCATGAAGATTCAATGCACGAGCGAAGTAGTTTGATAGTCTCTTCACATGGTAAGTAGTAAAGAAGTCAATCACCTTGCCCCAACAATTGACACACTTTTCGACCTTTATCATCCACATGTACAAATAGTTCAGGTAAAATCAGTCATGTCATAGTATCAGTCTAGGCCTTTACTTTGCTTACCCGCCAAAACTGTACCTACGTCATCACTGTTTTTTACTTCGCGTTTTGCAATGTTGAGCCCCTGTAAACTATCTTGAAACAGAACCTTCCTTCATTTTATCCCACCATCTTTTTGTCCTACTGTTCAGCCCCTCCAACCTATCGTCCTCTGCCATAACCTCTGGTTCATGACCCATCAACAACGCTTCTGGCTGGAAGTCTCGCAGTAGCTGTATGGTCCGTTGTCCCGAACTACGTGATAATGTGACATAGAGATTGAAAAGATTGAGTTTGCCTGTGGGAGGTTTGCCTATGTCAATTAAGACATACGGAATGGTTTGTCCTTGTGAGCAATAATCTGTGAAGGCATATGCTGATGTCATGCTGAACTGTTTTCTTATCAGGGTGTGGCTGACAATCTTCTTCCCCCATTGTATCTTCAGGTAGATCTTTTGTGAAGTGGGCTCTATCGGAATGACATTTTTGTCCAAACCCGCCAGCTTCTGTGCCCTTGTCCTCTTCATTTTTACCAAAATATAAAGTGGGAGATATTTCAGGTGGGTGACTGGTCTGTCGTCGTCATGCTTTGGCTCATGAGGGTCCAGGACTATGTCAACAATCTCTCCACACGCACCATTGGTAATGTCCAGATCTGTCTTGATATTCTTCATCATCAACACCTTTGCTCCAATGGCAAGTTCCAACTAGTCCAGCAGATTCTTGCGGGACTTCCGCTTTCCAAGGCAGATGGCAAGTGTGTACCACTCTACCATAGTGAGTGGCTTGTTTTGTATGGTGTTTGAAGCTTTGCAGATGAGTAACTGACATCCTTTTTCTTTGCAGTGCTTACAAATTGCGTCTTCATTCCACTGCTCCCAGATGGCATGTCGAGGCGTCACTAGCGACACATCATTCCATGGGCTTGTTGTAAAGTCAGGTTGGGAGCATGAAGGATGTCCCAAAACCATGGTGTGTAGCATCTTGATATGCTGCTGTTGTACTTTCTCATTACGAGGATGAACAAGAAAATCTCTCCAAGCTGCTCCTTCAGAATTACAACTATATCGAACTCCTCGTAAATTGATTGCCCAACTTGTTCATCAACCGTGTCCTTCGTGAGATTTATAGGGTGGAAAAGAGCTTTGTGTGACGTGGTTGCAGGTCTCCACACAATAATACTGCCAAAAGACTTTTCTGACGGAGGCTCCCCTGCTTGCTGCCTGCCAATCAGGCCAAGAATGACTTCGATATCATGGAATATTTGTCAATGATGAGGTATGTATAGTCCTTCCATAATTGTTGCAACTCCTTCTTCACATCATCTCTCATTGCAACACCTGCAGAATGATTTACCAAAATATGCCCAATGACATGCAATGTTTTTCCATCAATCAATGATGCCGCTACTCCTGTATACGCTGCCTTGATTAGAAGATGTTTCGCTCATTGCTCTTGGAAATACTGGGTGACAGTTTGGATAACCCATGATTTTCTGGTACCTCCTTCTCCATACAGCACCATACAAAGCAGAGGGGGGTTTTGATTAGCCAGGGTTTGGTCCATATGCCATGTAATGATGTTGTATGCTCGACGCTGATCGTCTTTTAATTCTTCGGGATCCAGGTAGTCCAATGATTTCTCACCCTCTGTCTCCTCAATCATGTCCACACCAGGTAGCTGCTCCTTTTCCTTCCTACGAGATGGGGATTTGTCCTCCAACTGGGAGACATCTCCCTGGGATGCCTGACTCACATTGGTGGTTGGTAACACAGCCATATTCTGAGCCTTGACAAAAGCTGACATGGTAGTTTTCCAGGACTGTAGCTTTTCAATGTTCTCTGGTCCTGCATAGTTGAGAGCTGAGACATTATCAGGCAAGCTCCATGACTGGTAATCGCCCTTGAATACTCCAACTTTTTGAGCTATCTGAACGGCTTGCATACCATTCTGCAACTCCCGCTGTGACTGTTGCTCGGTGACCAGTGCAGCAAGTCCTTCTTTGGTGTATGCCATATTAGGTGCGTCATCTCCACCACCACCTGCATTGTCATCGTCATCTATGTCATCTTCTCTTTCACGTTCCAGTTGTGCCAATGTCTCTTCATCCAACTCTGCCACCTCGTGCTTCCGCGCTGACAATTCACATTCATAGAAGTATTGGATGTCCGACATTAAGTCTCATTCACGTTTTGTACATGTTTCAGTGAATCAGTCAAATGCTGAAACCCATGTCTCATCGTCAGACTTCAGGTCAGTTTGTAGATTTCTCCATGGCTTCAACAGTATAAGTCATAAACAGTTGGGTCATCACGACGCATGAAGAATCAGCCAATGATGTTAGGCAGTGTATTGTGTCCTGAAGTCCTCAACACTCAAGTTTTGGTTTTTGTCCAAGGATGGTTGGAAAGGTAGGGGACACAACTGTTTGCCTTTCGTCCGGGCCAACGAGACAAGTCTTCTCCATCATCCAAACTAGTTGTTGCCTTTGATTTTTTCTTGTCTTCCTCGTGTGTATGCACGAAAAATTGAAGGATGTTATAACTTTGCAATTCTTCTCCTCAACAGTGGTAGTCCGTAAGCTGGCATTTTGCAAACACCCTTCCGTTCGAGTCAATATCCAACGTCACTATATCTTCACACTGGTGGTCAATCTTGTCAATATCTGTTATTGCAAATGCCAAACTCTGAGTGACAAACCTCTTCCAGTGAGTCTATTGTATCTCCTTCTGTATTTGTGCCTCCGTTAATGTGTGCCACTGTAGGTGGTTCTGTCGTGATCTCTGCCACTTGTCCCTCCTGATCTTTCTGAGCCCTACGACCATCATCAGCACCATAAGTCAATGATATAATTCCATTTATAGCACCTACCTCTGCAAGTCAGGGAAGGTCTTCAGTAGACTTCCAATAAAGGATGACCAATAGATTGGCATATACTTATGAGACCTGTATATATCACCCCAGCCCATCAGGTATGAAATGACCATTGGTCTAGCCAGTTCCTGCTCCCGATTGATGGTGTGGCAGAGTCAGAGAGTCAGCAGTCGCTGCTGCTCTTGCAGGGTTTCCAGATAGGCACTGTGTTTTTTGTGGTACGCAAGTGCCTTTGCAAATATGGCTGAAGTGGCACCACCATTGATTCTTGAGTGAGTATTTAAACACTATGATATGTTCCTTGTTTCTTCCTCATTGGTAAGGAGTTTGCCATCATTATTGCACCGAGCATTGATAGCAAGTGCTTTCACCCATCCATTCATATACATGTACTTGTAGGTTTGTTTTGGTCCCATTTTCTTCAATATATTCGTCCTCAGCCAATGGAAATGGCACTTTACGTTTGCAGCGCATGGTCCCAGTCCTCATATCCCCACCAAACACCAACGAACTTCACATTTATGCAGCTGTTTTGACTGCGCAACACATTTCTCCATGTCCCGACACTCATTTTCATAGTTGGGACTGTTAGGATTGGGGGGACAGCTGTAGGCAATAAGCTGATCACAAGTACACTTGGGAAGAGTGGATGCAATAATTCGTCTTTCTGGTTACGAGCGGTACCAGATATGGGAAGGTGAAAGTGACCATGAATGACGGAAATAAGCTCTTTCACGGTGAGTTGGGATATAAGCTCTTCGTGACTGTTGTTGCTCATGGTGCACTTGCAGAATAACACAACCGCAATACTCTGTTCCATCCCAACCCTTGAGCTACCCTGCCCTGGTGGCCACCCTGGCTGATTGCTACTGGTCTGTGCACAGATGCTAGCCTATAAATGCCAAGGTTTTTGCTCCTGTTGGTTACCTTTCCCTCTTCTTTCTCTTCTACCAATGGTAGCCATCTACACTCCTTCTCAACAACCTTCTGCCACCCCTGCAGAAGCTCTAACATCCAGGACTGCCAAACTAGTGTCATTTAGGGAGGAACAGATCACAGACAAAGAGGTTATTTATTTGGGTACACCTCTGCAGGATCAGCCAGCTGTCGAGTGGCACCGGAATGGACAAGAGAATCTTGTCGTCATGAAGAAGGCTCAAGGTAAGCATGTTTTTGTGCTTCAGATCACTTATTGCTTATTCTCGTGAACTACATATGCAGGTACTATGAGCAAACCCACTTCAGGGACCTCTACCGAGGCGATTAAAGGTGTTGTGAGTAAAGAAGGTACAGTCTATTTCACCAACATGATATACGTGCAATTGCTAACAACTGGTATCCTGCTTAGCACCTATGCCAGCTATCTTTTCCTTGGTTTGTCTCTTGCGTCCAGACGGGTTCAGCTTCAATGCCAATGGTGGCTGGGCTGGGGCATCGCCCTACAATGGAAACAAGAAATTCACAAGCGTAGAACTGATGGCTGTAGGCAAGGCGCCCAACAGTGAAGTAACTCCTGAAGCGGTAATATTTGCCGAAGACTTTCCACAGGTGAAAGCAAACGTGAAAGCACTGCAGGCACTGGTCAGTACTCCTAATGTGGAGAACAGTGGGTTCTTGCTTGTTGGAAATGCATTCCAGTTCAAACACCCTCTTTTTGAAGTATGTACTTTCATCTACTTCACCTAAAAACTGTGCTCACTTCATTGCTTATAGAAAGTCGATGGGATGACGTCACTAGCTGATGATGAAGACCGTATGTCTTTCTCTCAGTTACTACTGATGCCTCTTCTCACTTGTCGTAGATGCCACCTTGGCAGCTTGGCCGAAATCCAATGATGAAGTTGATGTTGCTATTACCGAACTTCTCGCACAGGACCCACCTCAGTACAAAATTTGCCCTCTTCCTGCATACGATATCCATTTTGTCCTCATTGACCCAGCATGGTACCGCCTCAGGCTTGAGAACGCTGTCGTAGAGGTCAGGTTTACCCTATCTCATTGGCCGATCTCGGCTAAGAAAGGGGTAGAAGGTTCTAAGGCCACCAATGCATATCAGGCTAATGTTGTAGATGTTCTTGTCCTCTGCCGGCCACCTCCTACCGTCGTGACACCCCGCAAACGTAAAGCTTCCTGTTACCATCCTTCTTCACCTACTAAAAAACAAAACACTAGTACGACTTCTAATTAGGTTAATCAAGCTTCACATCCATCCTCGAAATATCTATATCTTACATTGTCATTCCTTCCTCTAACATATCCACCTTCTGTAATGGTCCTCTAATCCAATCTTTTCTGTCATTCGTTGTTATCTCTTTGTTCCTTATATTACTTCATAACTCATTGTATTTAGTTGCATATCTTTTGTTCCGTTAATATCAGGCCCTCTTCTTACTCCTTCTAAGGACAAAATAGAAGTCTTGAAGTCACATGTGAATGGGAAAGAAACCCAGCAAACTGGCTCAAGCAAGGTCAGTGCCTCGGAACCAGGCCCTTCTCCAGTTAGAAAATAATGTGTATTTATCATTCCTGCACTGTAATACCATTTCTGGTATTAGACAGTTTGCGCTACGCGGCCACGTACGAAATCTGCGTTGTGCTTTTCGGACTGACCAAAAATGACGGTGCATATAAGGCTTGTTTTGCACTTGGGACTGATCCCTCATGGGCATATAATGACCCGCTGAGCTCTGTAGTCCCCCACAAGCACTATATCCATGGAAGAATATTCGCTGCAGCAGAGTATACCCCAAAATACACTCGGTCGTGTCCGAAAAGCGCAAACTGTCTATTGTATGAGGACACGTCACACATAGCCAGCCTCTAGACGTGTAGACCTATCAGGAACAAGTGACGCGTAAGTCGTAGCCCCTATCATTTCTTTTATCATTATTCTTCTTCATACAGACCGTACATCTTCTCAGCTCTTTTCCATTTGTTTTACAAATTCATTATTCGCTAGTATATTTTCATTTCTCTTGACTCCCGCCACACTCATACATGTATCACACCTGGTACATGTTTTATACCAATTCCGTCACCCTATCTCATACTCATTTCTTCTTATATGTCTTTCTCTTACAAGTTTTAGACTCAAAATCCCTCATTTTCTTACTATTACTGACTCGGCATGTAGTACATAAATACCTAGTACTTACATGCACACTACCAACTTCACTCTTCCTAGCCTAAGCCAATCCAGTCCAAAGTCCCAGTCTCCCAGCTCTTTCCCAGAAAGCCTCTCATTGTTCCCATCTTCCTATTGTTGTGAGGGGAAATAAACCAATAAGAAAACTCCCCGAAACTGAAGTAAGTTCAAGAAAGTAATCTAGTGGCTGAAAATGGTGCTGATCTATCCACTCTAGGGCAGACAGACCAAAGATAATTGAAACAGCAGATACGAAAGAGACGAGAGGGTAAGTAGAGGCTTTCTGGGAAAGAGCTGGGAGGTTGGGATTTGGGTAGGATTCAACTTGGGCTGGGACTGGTGAATAGTTGTTGAGAGTGATGACACGTGCGTCCTCAGACTCCCAGATACTTGCCAACATCCACTTTTCCTTATCTCTATTTGATTTATAATCTAGTACATATAGCGTACATTTACCCTGAATAGATTGAGATTTTTCCCTGAATTACTACCTTCTAACAATAGTTCTCGGTTCTTCTTTTTTCTTTCCTTTCTTTTTGTTTACTTCGTTTTCCCCCCTTGTTTCTTATTCTCCTTCCTACTTATGTTTTGTTTCTTTTTTCTCGTTCTGTCCTTATCCCATGGTTGTATGTGTGAAGCTAGTGGCTGATACCGTTGAGCGTTGGATGATGGGTAATTGGATATTGCGTATGAGTGCTCGGAGTACAGGAATGGGCTTGTATTCGCGTTGGTCTTGGCGTTGACGGAAATAGGAACAGAAATGGAAATAGTGTGCCGTAGCAAGCTGAATATGGCCCCTCGACGTATGAGGGGGGGGGGGTGTCATAAGGAATTTATTTGCGATATTTTAGCCATGTATAGAGTATAAATACAGTAGCTCCATAGACTGTATCCTTACTCGTTTGCCTCTGCTACCAATACCCAATACGAGGTCAAACATTCTTTTCCCCTGCCTTTGGTAGACGAAGTTAGCTTGCAATCGTGTTCAAAGTGGTCATGAAAACATCCAGTGCGCGGCCACAAAGCCTGTATGAGCCGAGACAGATGAAACGTTAGGAATAACGAAAAAAAGATTTGCAGAGAGGACATACCTATGCACTATCTCCAATAGCGAGAGTGCTCCTTTTCGCTGATGCAATGTAAGAGTCTGCTTCTAGTAAGTATTCCTGATATTTAGGCGTGTTGGAATTTTTGCGCTTCGCAGGTCTTTTATCATTAGCTGTCTGTACAAAGGATTTGAGAGAATACCCACAATATTGCCTTTTATATTTTTTACAGCGGTTTTTTTTTTGCTTTTCTCTTTCGCTCATAAGCCGATTTCTGTCAATCTGAATCCAAGCCTCCATCTGTAGGTGACGGCCAGATTATTCGATCTGCTTGGAGCCCTAGACGTTTCCCCTGGAGTTTTCAGTTGGGTCCTTTAAACTGCTTAGATCGAATGCAATGTACCGAGCTGCTTTGTCTACACCAATCTAAATCCAAGCCTCCATCTGTAGGTGACAGCCAGATCATTTGATCTCCTTGGAGCCCTAGACGTTTCCCCTGGAGTTTTTAGTTGGGTCCTTTAAACCGCTCAGATCGGATGTAATGTACCGACCTGCTTTGTCTACACCAATCTGAATCCAAGCCTCCATCTGCAGGTAACAGCCAGATCATTCGATCTGCTTGGAGCCTAGACGTTTCCCTGGAGTTTTCAGTTGGGTTCTTTAAACTGCTCATTCAGAGTCATTCCCTGAAGTCAAAGTCTGCGCCTCTATCCTCCAGTCAAAACCATGACACGAGCCAAAAGATATCGTCTCGCGCAGACAAATCAAAGCAGGCTCACGTGAACTCGACACTTTCTTTCGGTCTTTTTGCGCTTTCTTACAGGTAGGTATCAAACCTTATCATTTCGTGACACGAGGTCAAAATCTTCATCTTGCGCAGCCAATCAAAGCGACCTCGCGTGAACTGGACACTTTTCTGTCTTCTTGCGCTTTCACCAGGTAGGTATCAAAACTTATCATTTCACAGAAGTGTGCCACTAACGGTGAGGCAAAAGTTTTCATCTCGGGCAAACTAATCAAAGCGGCTTCACGTGAACGGGACATTTTCCTCCGGTCTTCTCGCGCTTTCACCAGGTACGTATCAAACCTTATTATTTCGCAGAAGTGTACCACTAACAGTGACACGAGGCATAAGTTTTCATCTCGTGCAAACCAATCAAAGCGGCATCACGTGAACAGGACACTTTCCTTTGGTCTGAGGTCTTGTTCTTCCACTTTCACCAGGTAAGTAAAGTGGTCCTGCTATAATTAGTAATGACATGACGCAAAAGTTTTCATCCTGCGCAGACACATCAGAGTAGGCCCACGATATCTTTCAGTGAATTAAAGGAACTCGGTCACAGTAAGTCGTCTCGAACATCGACTATTTACGTGTTTTATGGTTGTTTTAATTTTGCTAATGATTCACAGGTCGGTGAAATTTCTATACCAATGTCTCGGCGCAGTGGGAAGATTGGAGGTGGATCTTCACATAGCAAGGCTGCAGCTCAAGGAGGAGCCAAAAAGATACCTGCAAGTTCGGAAAGATACAGTGGGACAGAAAATCGAGTTATTCAGCCAAAAAGAACATTTGCTGGCCTGCCGAAGCAAAGAGGTCATCCAGCTTCCAAGATTCCTCAACCTCAAAAAGGTTTCAAAGGGACTCTGAAATCAAAGAGCACGCAACCTGAGAGTACTCAAGTCTATCAGCCTGCATCAGTTTATCAGTATCCAGGTAGCAAGATTCCCATTATTACAGGGAAATCTTATCATGGAAATAGTATTGCGTCAGAAAAGCTACTCAGTCTGGCTCGAAATCTGAAGGTCGCTATCAGGCAAGAAATCCCAACAGAGCAGCCTTTGATCAAGCAAGGTGATTTTTGGAATTTTAATTATGAATATTACTAACATCTGAGTAGATTCCACAGATAATGGTAATCCTGTGTATGATTTTTTCCCGTTTATTTCATGAAAGTGTAATGAATTGAAGATTTATGGCAGGAATAAGATCACTATCTCAAGACCAAGACAGGCCGATGTCAGGTTTGTACCTTCAATCTCAGACTCACAATCTCAGTGATTCATTCACTTGAAATTTGAACTTGTAGCATACTTGGGCAGGCAAAGGATTTTTCCATGGACAACAGTCAAATCAATGTTGTGGGAGGAGCCCAGTATAACACACAAAACTATTTTGGACAACAAGGTAAGATGGAATGTTTGGTGGGCATAAATTAATTGACTAATATTTCCTATGTCATAGGTAAACATTTCAACCTGCCATAAGGATTGAAGCTGAACTGGATCTATAGTAGGTGCATCTGAGTCTGCAATCCCTTCGAAGAAGGTGCGCCTTTCAAATTTGGAATCTGATTTGCCCTTTTAAAGCTGATAATCTATCCATCAACACAGAAAATTACATATGAGTAAGCTATTTGTATCTCTTCAGTAAAGACACTTTTCATGAGACTTTTTAACAGTGATATCCACTTTGCAACACCTCCTGTGCCTGGGATCTTCACTGGAAGGGATGATCTTGTCAATGAAGGAGTTGAAGTTCTCTGCAGAGAAGGTCAGAAGCATTTGGCAATTCTTGGACCTGGAGGAATTGGGAAAACATCACTTGCTCTGGTTATCAGTGATAAACAAGAAGTTCAGGCAAAGTTTCAGAACTGTTACTTTTTGCCATGTGATATCTTGCAAGACCAGAATGATCTTGTTCAAGGATTCATCCAGACACTGGGATTAAAAGCACAAGAAGGAAGAGCCAGCATAAAGTTCTTTTTGATCATCTGAATGCTTTGCAAGTATCCGCACTCTTTATTCTTGATAACTTTGAGACACCATGGAACTACAAGGATGCAAGAACTGATGTTTCAAATTTTATCAAAAAGCTTGTGAGATTCAATCATGTAACTCTCATTGTCACTATGAGAGGCATAAAGGGTCCAGGACATCCTGATATTCAGTGGAATAGACTTGGAGCGGAAGCTGGCATACCCACTCTACCAATTGAGGCAGCTAGGGAAGCATTTTATCTAATTTCAGGCAAAAGTAGAGCTGGCATTCCTGAGGAAAGACTAGACTATCTACTGAAGGAGTTGGATTGTGTGCCCTTGGCAATCAGACTGGTAGCACAGCTTGCAGAGAGAATTGATCTAGAAAATTTGATCAGGATGTGGGATAAATCCAAGACAGAGATTCTTTCAGAGCCTGATACAGAACCTGGGAAGTTGACAAGTGTAGAATACTCTATAGAACTGTCTGTGAAGCTGCTTCAGACTGATACAAAGGACCTCTTATCAGCATTGGCATATTTGCCAAATGGGATCCCAAATTGGAATATAACCACTAGTCAAATGTTTTCAAAGGTTCAAAAGCCAGAAATACAGATATATCAATTGCTAGCTTGTTCATTGGTCTTGGAGACCAATCAGTCTCTCATGATGCTAGCGCCAGTCAGAGAGTACATTGCAGCAAGATATAGTATCTCGGACTTCTTCCGTAACCAGATTGAGATATTTTATGTTGGAATCACAGAATTGATATCAAGTGATTCGAAACCAGGGGGAGATTTGGAGTTACATACTTTGAATCTTTTTAAAATATTTTCACAATATCAAGGTCAAGGGGGACAAGAAACGGCTGCACTCTGTCTTCAAACTCTGGGAGATAAATATTACTATGTTGACCAGTACAGTAATGCTGCAAAGTTTCTGACAGAAGCTAGAGTCAAGTTTCAAAACATTAACAATGAATATGAAGCAGCCGATTGTCTGCGGCTGATGGGCGACATTCACAGAATGCAAAGATCGATATAATGAGGCAATAGCAATACTGGCAGAAGCCAAATCTCGCTTCGAACAGATACGCAGTGAGCAGGGGATTGCATGTTGTTTATGGAGTCTGGGTGAGACCTACCGGGTGCAAGGCAAATATAATGAGGCAACAGCGGCACTGTCCGAAGCAAGAGATCTGTTTCAGAGCATAGGGAATCAGGGTGGTGCTGCAGACTGCTTGAAGAGCCAGGGGGACATTTACTGCGTGCAAAGCAAATATAGTGAGGCGACGGAAACACTTTTAGAAGCCAGAGTTCTGCACCAGAGCATAGGAAGTCAGCTTGGTACTGCAAACTGCTTGAAGAGCCAGGGGAACATTTACAGGATGCAGGGCAAATATAGCGAGGCAAGAGAAACATTGTCTGAAGCCAGAGATCTGTTCCAGAGCATAGGAAACCAAGGGGGTCCTGCATACTGTCTGTGGAACCTCGGGGAAATTTACAGGCAGCAATCCAAATATAATGAGGCAAGAGAAACATTGTCTGAAGCCAGGGTTGTGTACCAGAGCATAGGAGATCAGAGAGGTACTGCAGATTGTTTGACAGCACTGGGCCGGACACTGGAAGATCAGAATCAATTAGATGAGGCTCTTTCATTAATCCATGAAGCATATGCAATTTATTCCACTATAAATGATGTTAGTGAGATGGGTTACTGTTTGAAAGAATCAGGAGTTATATACAGAAAAATGGGTCAATATGAGCTGGCAAAGCAAGCCTTCACAGATGCATTGGGATCTTACTCTCAGCTTCAGTCTACAGATCATTATTATATGGGATGGTGTCTTTATCACTTTGGCTTGCTTTTCAAATACATGGGCGAGTTTACTGAGGCCAGAAAGAAGTTTCAGGAAGCTAGGGATCTTTTTGCGTCTCATGGGGAGATGCAAGAATTGGTACAGATGTGCGAAGAAGCTCTGGAAGAAATGGAGAGTCTCGCCGAAGTTGCTCAGTGAATGTACAAACCAGAATTCTCTGTGATAGCATGTAGTATTGCCCTCCAAGTCATATATAACTCTGATCCAGTCATTCTATACTTACTCTTTTGAAGGGTCATGGTTAGTAAAATGGTGAAATCTCTACGACGTAGTACTTTACTTTGTTAAGTATGTCCACTTGTGATCAATAAAATGTTATTTATAACGGTATTACCATCAGCATGTGTACATGCTATAGTAAGTCCCAAATGAGCCCTTCTCACACTGCGTTACAAATTGCTGCGCTAAGACTCGCTTTCTATAGGTTTCCTGCGCAGAAGTCTGCTTAAGCATGTAGTGAAACGTACTCGGAGTCAGTACGCCCCAAGCGACTTTTTGGCAACTTCAATGCGTTTCCAGGATCTGGGCTTGGGACGTGAGACTGGGTGGTCTAAGGTGCATTCAGGCGTGCTTTTGACTGCCACTCTCATCAGTGACGAACTTGCACAGCCACCAGGTCCTGCAGTCTATGATTACATACACCCCGCTACTACCTCTTCCTCTCAATCCTTGCGACAACGCCAACGCTAATAGAATCCCTTTCCGCATTACTTATCTCCTCCGGGTCGCCTTCTCCTTCCGTGTCTTCTCATCCAGATGCACCCCCTATGCATTCGTCTCGCGCTAATGGACACAGACATGGCATTGGCAGTAGCAGGCGTGGTGGTCTTAGACTCCCAGGCTACGATTACCTTCGAGGATTAGGAAGAAAAAGGCGAGAGTATTAATGGAAGATTATGGGACAGAGACCGAGACTGAGGGCGAGGGGAATGGAAGAAGGCCACGTCACCAGTGTATTCACATCCATGTCAACTTCGACGTCTCCCTCCACATCTCTACCCATCCGCCTCCTCAGAAAAAGCCCTCCAACCCACCTTTCAAGAAGACGAAAACGTACTACAAGGCGTTGGGTTCCAAGGACGCTTACATTATGATAATGTTGCATCTCTTCCTCTGCCCCACTCCCTTGTCCCCTGTCCCCTTTCTCTCTCTCACTTTTCATACCTGCCCCCTCACCTCTGCGTAAACCAGACCCTCCACCTCACCCCAACAATCCTAACGACCTATGCAAACCACGGAGGGGATGGTGAAACCTATAGAGATGGACATGGCGTTGGCCAAGAAGGTGGGTGTTTATCTTCTTGTATTCTTTTTTCATCGACGAGTGATTTTGAGTGTTTATGGCTGGTTGAGGAGTCGAGGAGGCTGGAAGTGGCAAGCTGGACTCGGGTCGTTGTCCAGTTGGGAGTAGGTGGCCGGGCCGTGTTGGATTTGTGGGTATTGCATTGTTGGAACACTGGGGCTACAGGTTGGGGGCTTGGGGTTGGAAATGTCTTTTGGTATCATGCTGGTGCTGTGGGGGTGCCCGGCTGACCGGTCACAGTTGCTGTTGAGGTCGAGGGTCAGGCTTGGGAGTGGGATATTGGTGTCTTGTCCGAGTCATGCTGGCATTGTCAGTATCAGCAGGACCCTTTGGCGTTGTTCGTTTTCGTTTTCGTTTTCGTTTTCGTTTTCGTTTCGTTTCTTTGTCTCGCCTTCTTTCTTCCTTTCTTCGCTCGTCCTTTCCTCCTCTAGTGTAAATGCAAATACTGACCCTCGTGCCCTTATCTCTCTCCACTCTTCCTCTCAACTTCTGCCTCATCACTCCCCACCTCCTCATTATCTCCTTCCCCTTCCCGCTCTCAAACGGATCGTCCTCGGAAATGCAAAACTTCAAATTTGCAAACAACTCCGCCGAGAATTCCGCATTTTTCATATATGCACAAAGCACTCCAAAACCAAAGTTAATGGCGCAGTCTTGCGGAGCATATCTGCAAGAGCCGAACATATTTATATGCATGGAGTGGGATTGAGGTGGGTGTCTCTTCTCGCACGGTTTCCAGGTTTTTGCTTTCTTCCGCCATTTGCGCCGTTTCATGTCTTTCTCGCATTTCTCCCTCCCCTCTTGTTCCTTTGATGTCACCGTTGATGTCTTGTGTTTTCGTGTTTTCGTTTTACGGTTTCAATGCTGACTGGCTTATTTATAACCAGGCTCCTTCGACTCTATGAATCCACCTCCCCGCTCCGAGGGCATACCCCGATCAACATGGTGAGGGGGATTGCGCAGAGTGTCTCGGAGGGTTCAGATTTCATGTAGGATGGGGTTATACATCACGGTGAGTTTCCTTTGCTTTACGTCTATGTCTATGTACACAGCCATGGCTATGACTACGGCTAATTCTCTTTGGTTCTCAATTTATTGTTTCTGTTTTCCATGGCTTTCCCCCCCGCTCTCTCGTTGCCGTTGACGTCGTCGCTAACTACTGTTCTTTCTTTTTCTTCTCTCTTTGCGCGCTGCTTTGCCGAGCATGCCCCCCTCCAACATCCTCTCCTTCTCCGAGGACATTGAACCATGCAACTCTGGTGTCAGCGGAGAAGCTAGTGAACAGTTTCTGCGAATATGTTTGGGGGGAAGAGTGTTTGTATCAACCCGAGTTTTCGTTTTCCTTCCTCTTGGAGTTTCGGGGGGCGTGGTTTGGGGTTTTTGTGAAGGGTGGGGTCGGTCTGGTTTCAGGTGTGAATTCGAGTTTCAATTGCTTTTCGAGGTTCGTCTTTGTTGCGAAGGGTGGGGTTTGGGGTTTGAGTGGTGTACTTTTCTTTCTTTCTTTCTTCTTTTCTTTTCTGAAAGGGGGGGCGGGGGTCAGGCATTGGGTGTCAAAGTAGTGAAGGAGGGTAAAAGAAGGGTGAAGGGGAGGTTGGGTTCACGAGCCGAAAATGCGAGTATTAGTGTTGGGTCTTGGAGCTTCGTTATCAAGTGCTGAGCATAGCTTCGGGTCTGGTTTCAGTGTCGACTATGGTGATGATACTGCCGGCGCTGATGTCGGCAGTAATATTGTCGATGTTAATGCTTCTGCTGGTTTTTGTCAGCCACGGACGGTCCCGATGCTTTTCTGTCTTCCGCACAAAGTTCTGTTTTTATTCTATTGTTTTTTCTTCTTTCCTTTTCTTTGCTTTGTGATTTCTTTACGTCTATGTCTATTTCTCTTCAATCCTCCCATACACCTAGTCCTGGATTGGGGAAAAGAATAGGGGTAAACTTAAAACGAGATGTGAGATGGTACATAGCTCATAGTAAAATAGTCTCTACTTCATACTTGCATTGCAAGAATAACATCAGCAATGGAAACTGGACCATTGCGTCCTATGGAGCATACCTGCAAGAGCTGAATATATGTATGTGTATGGATTGGATTGAGGTGGGTCTCATCTTGCATGACTTCTAAGGTTTTTGGTTTCTTCTGCCTTTTCCACGGTTTAGCATCCTTCTACCATTTCCCTCTCCTGTCTTGCACCTTAACTACGGCTAACTATGTGACTTTGGTGTCAATGGCGAGTTGGTATTCATTTATACGAATACATTTGCGGGGACGAGTGTTTATACCCATGGTTTCACTGCTGTTGGTGACTATAGAGTGCTAGACGGTCACATACGGTGGTGCAGCTTCTGCTTCTGCCTCTACTCTTGCTGTTCATTTGTCGGTTTTATACTTCCCGGTTCTTCTTTTTTCTTTCTTCTCTTTTTGTTTACTTCCTTTTCCCCCCTTGTTGCTTATTCTCCTTCCTACTTATGTTTTGTTTCTTTTTTCTCGTTCTGTCCTGATCCCATGGTTGTATGTGTGAAGCTAGTGGGTTATACCGTTGAGCGTTGGATGATGGGTAATTGTATATTGCATATGAGTGCTCGGAGTACAGGAATGGGCTTGTATTCGCATTGGTCTGGGTGATGACAGAAATAGGAACAGAAATGGAAATAGTGCTGACACTGGTGTTGCTACTAGGGACAGTAAACCCTGGGGATAGGGATAGAGACTGGAGTATGCATCCCGCTTTCCCTGGCGTCTTTTTCGTTCCGCTTCTCTTTCTGTATTTGTTTTACTTGTCTCTGCCTTTGAGCCGAAGCTTGCGTCGAATTGAGTTCTGCAAAGCCTTTGCAACGGGGTTGATGTGTTGTCTCAGCATCCTTGACTCACTGCAAATTAATTTGCATGGCGCGTCTTTTCACGTATCAGAATCTGCGTCTCTTTCTTCCTATCCACATCAGTTTGTTTGACTTCCTTCAGCAGTATTATCTTGGGAGGCGAGAAACACGGAATCACTAAACATACCTAATGTCCACTAAGTTCAACGAGGCTAATATCTGATACCTGTTTATAGAGGGCTTCCAAAAGTCCAGGCCAAGTTCTCCATCTAGCATCTTTGGTGAATAGGTGACAGCAAGTTTATGGTAATACACGGAGGTCACGACTCGTAGCAGTAAAAGCTGACCGTGTGGAATTCGTGCAGATCGATAAGTTGGGCTTGGAGAGCTTGAATATTCAGGACATAGTAGATGAGCGGAGCTGTCTCAAGCATATTGTTATACTGGAATGTGATCTGTGAATGTGGTCCGTGACTTATTCCTCATATACAGTAGAAATGTTCCTCAGATGCCAGGCGTGGTCTTGCTGTGAATACAAATTCTATGTCTTTCTATGAACCATTTACGAGGCCTTTAGGCTGAGTTAATTTATGTCGTAGCGACCTCCCAGATCTTTTCCATGGGTTCAAATTCCCACCCCTGTTCGTTTGTGCTCGTCAAGCGCTCATCTGGAATCGTCAAGACCCATGACATCATTCACGGCATCATCGGAGTAACGTGAGGCCCTTAGGGCCAGTCTCTATCCTTCCTGACAACCGAAATGTCTAGACTCAGTCTGGACTGGGTCCAAAGACCGTTTGACGTCGATACATCATCACTGCATCAAGTACCTCTCTCGATCTGCAACTGTCGCATCCATTCCTCAGACTCCTCCTGACTTATCATCAGTGCCCAGTAGAAGAGCCGATGTACAGGTTTACTCAATACTATGTGTTTTCTCTTACCTAGGCTCTACATGGAAGATATAACGTATTATATGAAAGTGATTCTTGCTGCTGGGGCCTTGTAACTTGCCATGCGAAGCAGTGGCCCCTTACCCCAGTCCTGAGTCACAGTTCCTCGTTGAGTTCCCTGAGCGAGTGAAGCTCAGCCTAGGGACACGCCTCTAAATATGCATGATGACGAGTGCTCTATTTTCAGGTTCAGGCAGGGTTCGAGCCACTTCAAGCCTCTAGGAGAATTTTCCTTGGTCTTCCTGGGTTACGAGGCTGAAGAATGAGGCTGAGTTGTTTACACTGCGTTTCTGCAGGTGACTATGTCAATTACATCCCGATTTCTCCTGTCCGTTTCTTTCCGCATATCAGACACTCCGATCAGGGTTTCCTTTTCTTTTCTGACCATATACAGGGTTTAATATGTTGAACTGGACCTTTCTTCCTTTCCCCCTACAATGATGTTGACTCATACCTCTCTGCTTCATTGCCCTCTTTAACATTGCTTCTGTGCAAGCTTAGCGATGATTTCTTTCACAGCGGCAGTGCTGCATCACTCATTGTTTCGGTTCTATTTCCCTTCCCCTTTGAATATACTCTCGGTTCTAAGGTGTCGGTATATTTCGACTCAATGCCCAATTCTGTTCTGATGCACCCTTTGTCTTTTCCACTTTTGATTCTATGGATTCTGTTCATGAAGATTCAATGCATGAGCGAAGTAGTTTGATAGTCTCTTCACATGTACTTGTATACTCTTAATGGTAAGTAGTAAAGAAGTCAATCACCTTGCTTGTCAAGGTCCCCCTACCCCCAACAATTGACACACTTTTCGACCTTTATCGTCCACATGTACAAATAGTTCGTGTAAAATCAGTCGTGTCATAGTATCAGTCTAGGCCTTTACTTTGCTTACCCGCCAAAACTGTACCTACGTCATCACTGTTTTTTACTTTGCGTTTTGCAATGTCAAACCCCTGTACACTATCTTGAAACAGAACCTTCCTTCATTTTATCCCACCATCTTTTTGTCCTACTGTTCAGCCCCTCCAACCTATTGTCCTCCGCCATAACCTCTGGTTCATGACCCATCAACAATGCTTCTGGCTGGAAGTCTCGCAGTAGCTGTATGGTCCGTCGTCCCGGTCCAGGACTATGTCAAAAATCTCTCCGCACACACCATTGGTAATGTCCAGATCTGTCTCAATATTCTTTGTCACCAACACCTTTGCTCTGATGGCAAGTTCCAACTGGTCTGGCAGATTCTTGCAGGATTTCTGCTTTCCAAGGCGGATGGCAAGTGTGTACTGCTCTACCATAGTGAGTGGCTTGTTTTGTATGGTGTTTGAAGCTTTGCAGATGAGTAACCGACATCCTTTTTCTTTGCAGTACTTACGAATCGCGTGTCTTCGTTCCACTGCTCCCAGATGGCATGTCGAGGCATCACTAGCGACACATCATTCCATGGGCTTGTTGTAAAGTCAGGTTGGGAGCATGAAGGATGTCCCAAAACCATGGTGCGTAGCATCTCGATATGCTGGTGTTGTACTTTCCCATTACGAAGATGAACAAGAAAATCTCTCCACTCTGGGTCTTCTACATGCAACTGCTCCTTCAGAATTACAACTATATCGAACTCCTCGTGAATTGATTGCCCAACTTGTTCATCAACCGTGTCCTTCACGAGATTAATAGAGTGGAAAAGAGCTTCGTGTGACATGGTCGCTACCGGTGGAAACTGGTGCAGGTCTCCACAAAATATGACATTTATACTGCCAAAAGACTTTTCCAACAGAGGCTCCCCTGCTTGCTGCCTGCCTATGCCAATATGCCGTGACAATCAGGCCAAGAATGACTTCGATATCATGGAATATTCGTCAATGATGAGATACGTACAGTCCTTCCAGAATTGTTGCAACTCCTTCTTCACATCATCTCTCATTGCGACACCTGCAGAACAATTTACCGAAATACGCCCAATGACATGCAATGTTTTTCCATCAATCAATGATGCCACTACTCCTGTATACGCTGCCTTGATTAGAAGATGTTTCGCTCATCGCTCTTGGAAACACTGGGTGACAGTTTGGATAACCTGTGATTTTCCGGTACCTCCTTCTCCATACAGCACCATATGAAGCAGAGGGGGGTTTTGATTAGCCAGGGTTTGGTCCATATGCCATGTAATGATGTTGTATGCTCAACGCTGATCATCTTTTAATTCTTCGGGTAGTCCAATGATTTCTCAACCTCTGTCTCCTCAATCATGTCCACACCAGGTAGCTGCTCCTTTTCCTTCCTACGAGATGGGGATTTGTCCTCCAACTGAGAGACATCTCCCTGGGATGCCTGACTCACATCGGTGGTTGGTAACACAGCTGTATTCTGAGCCTTGACAAAAGCTGACATGGTAGTTTTCCAGGACTGTAGCTTTTCAATGTTCTCTGGTCCTGCATAGTTGAGAGCTGAGACATTATCAGGCAAGCTCCATGACTGGTAATCGCCCTTGAATACTCCAACTTTTCAAGCTATCTGAACAGCTTGCATACCATTCTGCAACTCCCACTGTGACTGTTGCTCAGTGACCAGTGCAGCAAGTCCTTCTTCGGTGTATGCCATATTAGGTGCGTCATCTCCACCATCACCTGCATTGTCATTGTCATCTATGTCATCTTCCCTTTCATGTTCCAGTCGTGCCAATGTCTCTTCATCCAACTCCACCACCTTGTGCTTCCGCACTGACGATTCACATTCATAGAAGTATTGGATGTCCGACATTAAGTCTCGTTCACGTTTTGTACACATTTCAGTGAATTGGTCAAATGCTGAAACCCATGTCTCATCGTCAGACTTCAGGTCAGTTTGTAGATTCCTCCATGGCTTCAACAGCATAAGCATTGATGCACAGTATAAGTCATAAACAGTTGGGTCATCACGACACATGAAGAATTGGCCAATGATGTTAGGCAGTGTATTGTGTCCTGAAGTCCTCAACACTTGAGTTTTGGTTTTTGTCCGAGGATGGTTGGAAAGGTAGGGGACACGACTGTTTGCCTTTCGTCTGGGCCAATGAGATGAGTCTTCTCCATCATCCAAACTAGCTGTTGCCTTTGATTTTGTCTTGTCTTCCTCATATGTATCCACGAAAAATTGAAGGATGTTATAACTTTGCAATTCTTCTCCTCGACAGCGGTAGTCTGTAAGCTGGCATTTCACAAACACCCTTCCATTCGAGTCAATATCCAACGTCACTATATCTTCACACTGGTGGTCAATCTTGTCAATATCTGTTATTGCAAGTGCCAAACTCTGAGTGACAAACCTCTTCTGGTGAGTTTATTGTATCTCCTTCTGTATTTGTGCCTCTGTTAATGTGTGCCGCCATAGGTGGTTCTGTCGTGATCTCTGCTGCTTGCCCCTCTTGATCTTTCTGAGCCCTACGACCATCATCAGCACCATAAGTCAATGATATAATTCCATTTATAGCACCTACCTCTGCAAGTCAGGGAAGGTCTTCAGTAGCCTTCCAATAAAGGATGACCAATAGATTGGCATATACTTATGAGACCTGTATATATCACCCCAGCCCATCAGGTATGAAATGACCATTGGTCCAGCCAGTTCCTGCTCCCAATTAATGGTGTGGCAGAGTCGGAAAGTCAGCAGTCACTGCTGCTCTTGCAGGGTTTCCAGATAGGCACTATGTTTTTTGTGGTATGCAAGTGCCTTTGCAAATATGGCTGAAGTAGAACCACCATTGATTCTTGAGTGAGTATTTAAACACATAATATGATATGTTTCTCGTTTCTTCCCCATTGGTAAGGAGTTTGCCATCGTTATTGCACCGAGTGTTGATAGCAAGTGCTTTCACCCATCCATTCATATACTTGTAGGTTCATTTTGGTCCCCACTTTCCATTTTCTTCAATATATTCGTCCTCAGCCAATGGAAATGGTGCTTTACGTTTGCAGCGCATGGTCCCAGTCCTCATATCCACCACCAAACACCGATGAACTTCACATTTATGCAGCTGTTTTGACTGCACAACATGTTTCTCCATGTCCCAACACTCATTTTCATAGTTGGGACTGTTAGGATTGGGGGGACGGCTGTAGGCAATAGCAGTTTCATTTGGTACCTCCTTGATCTTTTCCCGAGTCTCCAGACCGGCTACATGTGCATGAAGGTTTTCCTTGATGAAGGACCTGATTCTTTGCTGAAACTCCTCCAATTTCAACAACTCCTGTAGCTCGTCTGAAGTCAGGGTGTGATACAACCATAGAAGAATGTGCAAGTGAAGGCTCCCTCTTCCCTGCGACTCTACACTTCCAAAATATGCCCTTCACTACTGTTCACTTTGTAGGAAGTTGATTCTATGCTAAATAGTGTTTTAAGAATGGCACGAATCATGAAATGGAAGAATTTTGCCAAAGCGTAGGGATCATTAGCAACATTTTTGGTGCGTGTATCAGCATCAGGACCCATAGTAGCAATAAAAGCATTCATATCAATGTTCTCTCCAGCGAAAACTTGTGCGATAGGGTCATGTAGGTCACAGGGATTAATGGTGATCCAAAGCAATGGCGGGCTCAAGAACATTGATGTGGACCATATTTGACTACAGCATCATGTGGAACTAGCATCTGAGCCCATGATACGACCCATGGTGGTTTGTACATGCTTTCGCAAAAGCTGGACACCTGGATCAGTGATGGCTTCATGGTTGACTTCCTGATGCCCCGCTGCTTGAACATTCTTGACTGAGATGGAAGACATGATCTGAGCTTCAGCTTCAAATGTCCTGTGCTGCATCTGGACACAGGCTGAATTGAGGGCTTCTCATTTCTGTGCCATTCCAAATGCAACAAATGGAAACGTTTCATGTTTTTGAAATCGACAGTCATGGTATCATAAGGCCCATCAAAGGTGCGAGCAGAAGTCGACTGGATTAGGGTGTGGAGCCTCAATACCACCACGCCCATTTGGAAATAGCAACAGGAAGGCTTTATGCCAGTAATTGCCTCATTCCTCTTCAGTGCTCGCAACCGCCTGTTGGTTTCATGAAAGACCAAATTCATTCACAGCCTGACTCCCATGTTGAACTGCATAAGCTCCCTCTTCAGCAGTTTTCCAGAGAGTGAGAAGACCTGAGCCAATCAACTCATTGGCAGTCATTGACAATAAATCAGTATCAACAGTATAACATCGCCTTTGCCTAAATACCTCGTCAGTAAACTCAAAACCATGTGATTTGTGTTGACCTGCCTTCCTCATCATCTATCAAGTCCGCTGCAGCAGCTGCACCATTGTCGACATCAGCGACTCCACCATCCCCAACGTCAGCGTCATCTTTGAAGTCGACAATGTGAGCACCGGTACAATCATATATAAAGCAACCATCAACTTACTTTCAGGATCATCTGCATCTGGCACATATCCATCATTTTCTTCATCCAACATCTCTACATCATTGGTCTGCTGGACCACGTCCAGTATCTCGCTGGGCACACTGTCTTCAGGAAGAGAAGCAAGCCTCTCTACGTCAATCTCTATATCTCCATAAACTTCTCCACTGGAACTCTTCAGGCATAGCAGTACATCCATGACAACTTGCCTGTGAACCCGGAATGTCGAGTAAAGCCATCCTTTTGGTAGCTTTCCCTTCCCAACAAATGTAACTGTGATAACTGATGCCAGTATCTCAGGCTTCCAAGGCATCATACAACCCTCCAACATTGAAGAGATCCCTGATTGGTTGAGACTGTATGAACTGACATTCCCTCTCATGCCGCGTTGAAGGTTATCTCAGCTTCCACCACTATTTTTGGGATATAGTTTGAAGATGAAGACATGGGGATATACTTGGGCGATGAGTAATTGTTCAGGAAACATGGGTCGTAGCAATTCTACGGGAACTCTGCCAATCCACATGTTATTAGCCAGGGAAAAGGGTGGGGGAAGCTCGTCCTCGTCTGCCATTTTCAAGTCATTCAAGCACTCACGGCAACAGATGACAACACAAGAACCGTGTTTCTGCACAACACCAGCAGGCTCGAGAAGTTTGCCATCATAGAGGTCGTGGTCAGGATGGGGAGAATGGGGTTTCAGCCGATGTGCATTGGGAAGTTCAGCCAGCTTGACATGCTGCATTGCAGGTGTGTGATCCAAGTGGTCTGTTTCCCTGGCACATATTCCACAGATCTCATGCTTTAAGGCAGCATTAGATGTCGTGTCATAAAATTTCCGGTAGCAATGATGCACTGTGGTGCTGTTTGTGCCCTGCAGGTACAGAGAAGGATTCCAAATCAAACTCTCCTCTGACTCTGTCTCCACCCTCCTCGCAACTCTCCTCGCTGTCTTCTCTTCAACATGCTTTCTCTTTGTTGCAGTCTTCTTCTCCTGGCGTGCTCCTATTTTTGCAGTAGCCGTCGCACACAAGACATCGAGCTGATCACGAGTACACTTGGGAAGAGTGGATGCCAATAATTTGTCTTTCCGGTTATGAGCGGTACCAGATATGGGGAAGTGAAAGCGACCATGAATGACAGAAGTAAGCTCTTTCACGGTGAGTTGGGATATAAGCTCTTCGTGACTGTTGTTGCTCATGGTGCACTTGCAGAATAATACAACCGCAATACTCTGTTCCATCCCAACCCTTGAGCTACCCTGCCCTGGTGGCCACCCTGGCTGATTGCTACTGGTCCGTGCACAGATGCTAGCCTATAAATGCCAAGGTTTTTGCTCCTGTTGGTTATCTTTCCCTCTTCTTTCTCTTCTACCAATGGCTGACATCTCCACTCCTTCTCAACGACCTTCTGCCACCCCTGCAGAAGCTCTAACATCCAGGACTGCCAAACTAGTGTCATTTAGGGAGGAACAGATCACAGACAAAGAGGTTATTTATTTGGGTACACCTCTGCAGGATCAGCCAGCTGTCGAGTGGCACCGGAATGGACAAGAGAATCTTGTCGTCATGAAGAAGGCTCAAGGTAAGCATGTTTTTGTGCTTCAGATCACTTATTGCTTATTCTCGTGAACTACATATGCAGGTACTATGAGCAAACCCACTTCAGGGACCTCTACCAAGGCGATTAAAGGTGTTGCGAGTAAAGAAGGTACAGTCTATTTCACCAACATGATATACATGCAATTGCTAACAACCGGTATCCTGCTTAGCACCTATGCCAGCTATCTTTTCCTTGGTTTGTTTCTTGTGTCCAGACAGGTTCAGCTTCAATGCCAATGGTGGCTGGGCTGGAGCATCACCCTACAATGGAAACAAGAAATTCACAAGCATCGAACTGATGGCTGTAGGCGAGGCACCCAACAGTGAAGTAACTCCTGAAGCGGCAATATTCACCAAAGACTTTCCACAGGTGAAAGCAAATGTGAAAGCACTGCAGGCACTGATCAGTACTCCTAATGTGGAGAACAGTGGTTTCTTGCTTGTTGGAAACACATTCCGGTTCAAACACCCTCTTTTTGAAGTATGTACTTTCATCCACTTCACCTAAAAACTGTGCTCACTTCATTGCTTAATGAAAGTCGATGGGATAATGTCACTAGCTGATGATGAAGACCATATGTCTTTCTCTCAGTTACTACTGATGCCTCTTCTTACTTGTTGTAGATGCCACCTTGGATGATGCAGTTGATGTTGCTATTACCGAACTTCTCACACAGGACCCACCTCAGCACAAAATTTGCCCTCTTCCTGCATACGATATCCATTTCGTCCTCATTGACCCAGCATGGTACCGCCTCAGGCTTGAGAACGCTGTCATAGAGGTCAGGTTTACCCTATCTCATTGGCCGATCTCGGCTAAGAAAGGGGTAGAAGGTTCTAAGGCCACCAATGCATATCGGGCCAATGTTGTAGATGTTCTTGTCCTCTGTCCGCCACCTCCTACCGTCGTGACACCCCGCAAACATAAAGCTTCCCATTACCATCCTTCTTCACCTACTAAAAAACAAAACACTAGTACGACTTCTAATTAGGTTAATCAAGCTTCACATCCATCCTCGAAATATCTATATCTTACATTTTCATTCCTTCCTCTAACATATCCACCTTCTGTAATGGTCCTCTAATCCAATCTTTTCTGTCGTTCCTTATATTACTTCATAACTCATCGTATTTAGTTGCATATCTTTTGTTCTGTGAATATCAGGCCCTCTTCTTACTCCTTCTATGGACAAAATAGAAGTCTTGAAGTCACATGTGAATGGGAAAGAAACCCAGCAAACTGGCTTGAGCAAGGTCAGGGCCTCGGAACGAGGCCCATCTCCAGTTAGAAAATAATGTGTATTTATCACTCCTGCACTGTAATACCATTTCTGGTATTAGACAGTTTGCGCTACGTGGCCACGTACGAAATCTGCGTTGTACTTTTCGGACTGACCAAAAATGACGGTGCATATAAGTAGGGAATAGCACGGGTTGGCGGGGAAATGACGGGTCACGGGGACGGGGTATGGCGGGGACGGGGACGTATGCTTGTCCGTCATGGACAAAATTATTCCCCACTACTCTCCCCTCATTTTCACACTGCTCGCACTTCTTTCAGCTATTTTGAGGCCAATGACTTCCTTTTTGCCAATGCTTGGAATTCCTCGCCCTCCCTCATTTTCCCCGCACTTTCCAAATATACATTTGGACTCCCGCGCGCACTTCTAGTGCGACATGTGACATCAGCTCCCCGCGCACTTCTTACCTTTCCACACCGCGCACTTTCCTTTCCACACCGCGCACTTCTTTCACTTTCCACAATCCACACTGCTGCACGCTTCATATTTTTTGAGAAAGAAATGATTTAGATAGTGTAATTGTAATCTGATAGTGTAAGTAGACTTTAAATTTAATAGAGGCAATTCAAACAAGTATAAGTAAGTTAAACTCTAGTATCTAATTAGGTATCCTCACCTGAGATTTCAGAGGGAGCATCAGTGGTTGCTTTGTTTGGAAAGTGGGAACGGCGGCGCATCAAGCCGTCGCTTAAGATCACATGGGGTACCTATTTTGGGGGGGGTCTCGGGCATGCTTGCCCCCAAAATATGTACCCCATGTGACAGATCCGGGAAACGACTTCTGTCCTCGTTGTTCACTGCTTTCTTTCAGCATACAGTTGTAGTAATGCTACAATAAGTATTGTCCACATTCCTACACTATCCTAAGAGTGGATAACGGAGGCAAATTCTCGATACACAGAAACTCTCAGCTAGTATTCGGTATTCACATGCGTTGTATTCATCTATAATTGTTCTTGTAGCTGTTTCATATTTTTCAGTTCGAGCTTTGTGTTTTGCCAAATTTCAGGACACAATATCAAAGGTATATTGAAACTAAGTAAATAACGAACGGCAGAAGTTGGGTATGAATGAGGTGCAAAGAGCTAATTGGTAAGTGACTAGGACAGTGTCATCAACTTGTCACAGATAGCACAACAGATACTACGATAGAACCCAACTGCCCTATGATTGAGTATGGAAAACATCTGTGCCCGACAGCGAGGATCCATAGATCTAAATGGGAATTTCTCAAGATGTTCAACTACTTCAAAGGAGAGAGCCCATTGACCATTGGCAGCCTTGAATTGTAAGGGGAGCTTCTTGGCGATACGTTTCCACTTGTCTTCAACTGCAGAGACACATTTCGCATGATTATCACAATTGAAAGTCCCCCATGCAGCCTTATCGTGGTTTGGAAAGCGCGGAGCATGATGAATGAGCTCAGTGATCGTATTTGTGAGGAGAGTGGAGCCATCCCGAAGGATCCAGTCAATGGAGCACTGGTCAATGGAAGGATTTTCTGGACACTATTGTCAGTCAAGATCAATACAGTTATACAAAACACGCACGCTTGAATATCTCCTTATCATCTGGCTGTGGGATCACCGGACCGGAAACAAATAACCGTCGTACACCATCAAAGACCCATGTATCCTGGTGATGTACTACACCAAGAACAATCTTGGCATATGGCTGAAGCTCTTTTGGATCAAGGGAATTGATACCTTGAATGGCAAAATCGACGCCAGGTTCCCACAGATTCATGTTAGACAGACGTAACACAGCAAGGTAATAGGTCGCGTCTCGTTTTTTCTGTGTAAGGATTGAGTCCCTGAGGGTGGGTCAGTGTTTATGTGTTATCTATACAGAGCTAACGCTCACAGGTCATAGATTACATCAAGAAATGCCCGAAATTCTTCCACATAAACCCCGCTGAGATGTAGAGGATTGGTAATAGAAGAGCCTTCATGCGATTCCACTGGCTGATTCTCAATAGTGCTCAAGTAATCTCGGAGAACCTGCGTGCGGGGAACAACCAGGAATGTGTGGACTTTGAAAAGAATGTTTTCGACCTATTGATTGATTAATGATTGTAAAAGAAGTAGATTTGTGTAGTGTAACACCTACCTGAATAATGATGTCACCTGTAGGATGGAAAAGCTCTGGATCTTGCTCCATGGGGGAAGGATCCATGATTTCAAGAGGCAGACAAGAGACAAAAGACTGTAGAGACAGACAATGGTGGAGGAAGAAAGGAAAGGTGTGTTGGCCGCAAGTTTGACATGTGCCATTAGCCACAGAAGCTTGTGGAATCTTCCGAAGATGTTATTTGAGCTAGCAGATAGGAGATGTCCCAACATTCATGGCTTCTACAACACCCATTCTTCCGCCTCTTCCCCCATACCCAATCTCAGAGCTATATCCTGAGAAATCATGGTCTTCTAGTGTCTACAGTGCATATCAAGAGTTACGCTCTCTCTTTGATCATGCCTCTAGTGTTCCAAATGAAGAAGCAGACCCCATTCGAATCTTGTTCCATGCTGAGCAGCTAGCTGGGAAAGCGTTGACCATTCTTCTTACATTTGAAGAATTTGTGCAGCAAGAACATTTACCAATGGACTGGATCAAGAATACTACCCTAGCTGTGGTTGGCCTTCTAAACCTGCTGACAGATGCACTGGAGTCCTTGCGAGCAATGTACGTACATTCTACTAAATTTAGATATGACCTGCAATGGCGTTGACAAATTTCTCAGAGACGATTCCAATGTACATTCCCTTCGCACTGTAACACTTCTCCGCACTGGAAAGCCTGGACGGCCTAGAAAAGAAATAGATTCCACCCTGCTACAGGCTGCAGCTGCACCAGATCGAATGCGTCGCTCCCGAATGGCAAGGTCACTGGGCATTAGTGCCAAGACATTGCGCAGACGTCTCAATGACCGTGGCTTGGATGTCACATACAGTGATATCAGTGATGAAAAGCTTGATCAGCTGGTCAGGGCATACCGCCACAGCCATCCTACATCAGGACGCAGCTACATCATCTCCCATCTCCATACTTCCCATGGTGTTCGAGTCCAGAGGCAGCGTGTGATCGATTCAATACACCGGACCAATGGTGTTGGACGAGTTCTCCGAACAAAAAAACGCGAGTTGATCTCTAGGCACACTTATCGTGTCAAGAGACCCCACGCTCTCTGGCACATCGATGGACATCATAAGCTTATTCTTTGGGGAATCGTCATTCATGGCATAGTTGATGGCTACTCTAGAAAAGTAAGTCTTTAATTGGTCTCATATGATTATTTGTCTGTTTACCTTTACCATAGGTAACTGGTATTCGTGCCAGTGGCAATAATCGGGCTTCAACTGTTCTAGAACTATTCATTGATGCAGTTCAAATGAATGTATTGCCATCCCGGATTAGAGCTGATCGAGGGAAAGAAAATAAAGAGGTTGCACTGTACATGCTTAGAGAGCGAGGCTTAAACCGTGGATCATTCATTTGGGGCTCGTAAGTTTTTATTTGTGTCTAGCGCAAACAGAGAGATGATCGATTTCAAGTTCCACTCATAACACACGTATTGAGCGCCTATGGGTAGAGGTTGGGCGTCAGTTTGTTCGCCGCTGGAGGGCTTTTTTTTTTCCGCCTTGAAGATCTTCATGGCCTTCAACGAGACAATCCCCATCATCTATGGATCATTCACCATTTATTTCTTGATCTTATCAACCAGGATTGTTTGGAGTTCCAGAGAGAGTGGAATGGAAAACCAATAAGTGGACTTGGACATAATCAATCGCCTGATGTACGAACTTTATTCATAATCTACTTCAATTTTAGCTGAAATATCTTGCAGGATATTCTTCTCACAGGAATGATTGAGCATGGCATATATCTTGACTTGGATCCACCTGATGATTGCGATGGACTCACACTTGACCAGATCAATGAGAGTTATGGAGTACGTGGCTCTATTCAACAGCGTGGTGATGGAATGACAGGTGCCGGACAAACTGCCAAGGAGCCTATTGATATTATCGGAGATCAGAGTATTGAAGATGTCGACGTTGATTCTGATCAACAAATTGCAGACCTAGGAATGGTTCGTGATGGTGAATTCACTGCTCCCCCAGTCAAGACGCCTCGCATTGTCAATCCATTCAATAACCTTCCACAGCTCGAACGTGTTTTTGTAGAAACACTCGCAAAGGTTGAGGCACAAGGCACCATACCAGAAGGATACGGGATGCAGCCTGGTGAATGGGAATATGGTAGTTATCCATCATTTTATCACATTCCACTTGGCAAACGGGGTACACGAGAACTTCAAGTGGAGCTTCCAGATTTGATTTGGCGTCCTCGAGCAGAAAAGTGGGTCCGAGCAGTGGTTGTATTCAAAAGTATACTTGCACAACTGGACTCTGTCATGTACTAGATACTAGAAACCAAAGAGCGTGTGTAATTAAATGGTAATGATCGTAATATCGTGGTTCAGAAGCCAAGAAAGGTGGGTATGAATATGTAACAGGGAGCATTGCATTTAAAGGAGGGTAAATTTGCGGTCTGGATTCCAAGGATCAAAGGACCCCAGACCGACAGAATGTGATGGTGAAGAATCGGGATCTACTTCTTCAATGTCACTATTATTGGCACTCTCCATATCTTCATCGGCATCAGTTTCTATAGGGGATGTTTCGACACGGCCTGTTAATATGCGGAAATCTTTAGATTATGACCATGTTTATAAATATTCATCACAAAGGCACACCTTTTCCCTTTCTAGAGCTGGAGCTTGAGGCAGCTAAGATCAATCGAGCGGATCTGCGACATCTCTTGTTCGAAGTACCTACACAATAAAACAGATCAGCAAAGTGCGTATGTAAGAAAAATATCTAAGACCCCATCCTACTTACGCACATCATCACTTGATTTATGTTTCCTCTTGTCTCCTGCAGATGCTTCAATTTCATCTTCACTTTCCTGGCCCTCATCGTCTTCATCCTGAGTATCATCTACCCAGATAAGTCAGATGAATATTTAGCAAAGATAAAACAGAAGAAATAAAACACAAACCGTCTGGCCATCCTTCCATTTTTGCGAGCCTGTTCCATAGGCGTTCGAAATCACTGGGAGTCTCCTCACTGTGTTCGATGAGGATTTCCTTCGGAATTGGATCACGAGAAGCTTCATAAAAAATTAAAGAGCACTTGAAGTGTCAGTGATCAGCACAAGCGACTGATAAGTAACACACCGATATATATCCATTGCTGTTTCCATCCCTTGCTTTGACATGAGCGCTTCTCATAGACGTCATTACCAGTTGGAAACTTTATTGGGGAAACATTAAGCATATTGTACGAAAGTGAGCAAACAACCCATGGCGCTCGACCATCTCCCTGCAGGTTTTCATATGAATATCGCAAGAAGGGAAAACATTTGATGAGAAAAACTGAGAGATCGGAGTGGTCCAGTGAAACGCTAAGGCTAGCGCCATTGGAAGTAGAGTGTGCAAGCCCCAGCTGTTGAAGATAGTCGATGTTGGTTTGTGAGTATTTCAGACTGACACGGAGTTCATCTCCGTCGAATTCCTGCTCTAATAAATCAGTTATAGTTACAGATCCATGCAAAAATTTGACGTACAGATGACTGGATGCCATGAGGGATGCAAATCAACCCAGCTATCTGCTTGACTTTAGATGGCTGACTGACACTTTCAGAAACACAGAATGAACGATAGAAAAATAATAATCAAGTGTAAAAGCCTTACCTTCCAGATCCATCAGCATGTCTAACGGCTGGTGTCCTATCCAACAATTGTATGAGTAAAATTCTCACCAGCGAAGATTAAGATACTTACACCTTTTTACCGTTAGATGAGGTACTAGGTGCGTGAGGATTAGACACTTGGGGAGCTGTGAGACCTTTGTGCATCTCAATGGCTGCTTTGGCCATGAAGGACTTGGAGTTTGCAGATAGACTGTCTGCAATGAGCTGTTTGATAGAGGAGCAGGGCTGAGAAGGTGGTGAATGAACATTGGGCCCCACAGACATATCAACAGGAACAGGACAAGCAGGAGTAGACACTTCAGCGTAATGTTTGCGATGAGCATGGCCACAGCGACAACGGTCGGAATTCTCGGCCTTCACGAAGTCTGGACAAGAGCAAGGAGATCTGTGTTTCTTCTTGGAGATGTGATGGCAAGAAAGTTGTCGCAGTGGAGCTTCAGGACGATCCATTTGCGCAGAGGTATGGCTGGGCCAGCCAGACAAAGAGATGAAAAGAACGACAAGAGTTGAACTGGGGAGACAGCCCAGAATCGGATGAGGTTTAAAAATGCTTGTAGGGTTGATGCACACGCTGATGCAGCATGCCATTGTAGAGCAAAAATAGCAATATTGAATGTTCTGTACCACCAAGAGTCAGAAACAGCTTCTATAACTGCTGGGATTCATATCAGATGCCATCTATATCACACCTCATCGTCACAAGTGTTTGATTAGCTTTCATTGATATCAGGGTACCTTCTTCTGCAGTGAGGATTTCACACAGGTGATATTCTGGAGTACGGAAACATCCATGGAAAAGCTACAACGATTCCATATTTGGCATATCATTCTTGCAATCAGCTCCAACGCCACCATCCACACTGACATGTGTAAGAACCGGATACAGCCTGACCACGAAGCAGTAGATAAACACACGCTACTAGTAGTTGAGAGTGAATAGTTTTGCATGGTCCTGAATCGACAGGACTGAGCATCTGGCTTAGCTACATATTTCTCTCTCTAGAAGAGATCATAATAGACCCAGAGAAATATACAATTAACCCTGAAGAGAGTGAGAAGTGACGCTCCGGAATCCAACAATATGGGAGTGGACAGGATCAAGTGTGAGAAAATGCTCCCAATTTGGATTATGTGGCGGCACGGCGCTTTGACATCCGGAGATAATATTTGATGCACTTCCGCGTATATGGTACTTACCACTCTGATCATACTAATGAACACAAGTTACTACTGTCTTTGCATGAAAGTTTAACTACTTATACTTGTTTAAATTGCATCTATTAAGTCTACAGTATAACTCCATTATCAGGTTACAATCACACCATCTGAGTCATTTCTTTCTCCAAAAACATGACGTGCACAGTGTGGATCGTGGAATATGAAAGAAGTGCGCGGTGAGGAAAGGAAAGAAGTGCGCGGTGTGGAAGGGTAAGAAGTGCGCGGGGAGCTGATGTCACACGTCACGCTAGAAGTGCACGCGGGAGTCCAAATGTATATTTGGAAAGTGCGGGGAAAATGAGGGAGGGCGAGGAATTCCGGGCATTGGCAAAAAGGAAGTGATAGGCCTCAAAATAGCTGAAAGAAGTGCGAGAAGTGTGAAAATGAAGGGAGAGTAGTGGGGAATAATTTTGTCCATGACGGACAAGCATAGGGACGGGGCTGCTTCTCTCATCCCGCGCCAAACCCGCGACCCGTCACACGGGTAAACCAACCCGCCGCCTGGTACTATAGAAGATCGACTCGGCATAATTATTTACAGCAACCAGCTGTAAGTATAGTCATACATTTAGGCATACTCGTACAAGATTCATAGGTAGATCTTACGATAATTACATACACAAAAAAAAATCCTCATGCTTCATTTATGTATGTAAAGTAATAATCAAGTGACAATGCGCCCTCAGGCCTCAGGCCTCACCCATTTCCGGAAAACTTGAAACCAGAAAAAAGAGAAGGCCGTTGTGAACTGATCTGGATGCAGAGGAGATGAGATGCCAGAGGGGTATGATGATATTTGAGGTATAAGTACTTAATGTATGTAGGGGTACCCGTGAACCCGCGGGGTTTGCCTCAGACCCGTCTGCCCTGTTGTAAACCCGTGACCCGCGAGGGCGGGGACGGGTTTTGACGGGGACGGGGACGGGTCAGAATTTTTTCCCCGCAGGATCCCCATGCTGTTCCCTAGATATCGGTGAGTTGGGCTTTTCTTCGCTTCTCGCTCCGCCTAACTCATGTGTGCTTCGCAGGTGCCTTGTCTCCTCAAGTTCGGTTGCGTTCGCTCTGGTCGGTGGTCCGGTTTAGTTAGCGGTTAGGGCCTGGGTGTGGTTTGAGTTGGACGGTGGATCAGGATGCGGCGCTCGGGGTTTGGTGTGATGGTTGAGATATGATAAGTTGCGCAACAGTGATTATTTTTTCTTCGTTTGTTTTTCTCTTAATTCTATCTTATTCCGGGTTTTCCCTTCTTCACCTGCATCTCTTACCACCACGGGGACGGGTCAGAATTTTTCCCCCGCGGGATCCCCGTGCTGTTCCCTACATATAAGGCTTGTTTTGCGCTTGGGACTGATCCCTCATGGGCATATAATGACCCGCTGAGCTCTGTAGCCCCCCACAAGCACTATATCCATGGAAGAATATTCGCTGCAGCAGAGTATACCCCAAAATACACTCGGTCGTGTCCGAAAAGCGCAAACTGTCTATTGTATGAGGACACGTCACACATAGCCAGCCTCTAGACATGTAGACCTATCAGGAACAAGTGACGCGTAAGTCGTAGCCCCTATCTTTTCTTTTATCATTATTCTTCTTCATACGGACCATACATCTTCTCAGCTCTTTTCCATTTGTTTTACAAATTCATTATTCGCTAGTATATTTTCATTTCTCTTGACTCCCGCCACACTCATACATGTATGACACCTGGTACATGTTTTATACCAATTCCATCAGCCTATCTCATACTCATTTCTTCTTATACATCTTTCTCTTACAAGTTTTAGACTCAAAATCCCTCATTTTCTTACTATTACTGACTCAGCGTGTAGTACATAAATACCTAGTACTTACATGCACACAATATACCAAGTTATCCACTACCAACTTCACTCTTCCTAGCCTAAGCCAATCCAGTCCAAAGTCCCAGTCTCCCAGCTCTTTCCCAGAAAGCCTCTTATTGTTCCCATCTTCCTACTGTTGTGAGGGGAAATAAACCAATAAGAAAACTCCCCGAAACTGAAGTAAGTTCAAGAAAGTAATCTAGTGGCTGAAAATGGTGCTGATCTATCCACTCTAGGGCAGACAGACCAAAGATAATTGAAACAGCAGATATGAAAGAGACGAGAGGGCAAGTAGAGGCTTTCTGGGAAAGAGCTGGGAGGTTGGGATTTGGGTAGGATTCGACTTAGGCTAGGACTGGTGAAGTTGGAACTTGGTAACTTGGTATTTTCGATGTAAGTACTAGTATTTATGCAAAAATGAGGCTCGAGACCCCAGTTGATAAATAGCAAGTAAACGAAAGATATTGAGGTTCAAACGCATAAGAGACAGACGCAGAGGAGATGATAAGTATAAAAGGTGTGCTCGGAAAATAGGTATAAAACTTGTTCCAGCTGTGATACATGTACGCGTTTGATGGAGGATAGGATAAATAAATTATAGACGAGAATAAGGGATAATGAAATAAGGAAGTAAATGGAAAAGAGCCGAGATGGTGTAAGGTACATAGAAGATAAGAAATAAAAGAAAAAGAAATAGGGGTTGAAGCATACTCATGACTTTGATTTCCAAGCTTCCTACGCATCTAGCGGCTAGCTGCATCTGATGCGTCTTCCTGCAATACCAGAAATGGTATTACACTATCTCATTGCTGTTTCAGATATTTCTTGGTTGTTACTGCCTAGAAAGTGCCACCGTCAACCTCTAGATAATTTCTCGGACTTGCCTGGGTTCGAGGAGTTTCTATTTATATTTATATTTTCCGTGTCAGCGCTGTCCGGCCTCGTACGACCCACGCCTCAGCGCTGGCCCACACCCCCTTCATAACTGAAACCTCGTTGCGAGGCCTGGTCAATTCTATCAAGGCTCTACTTACGTCTCCAGTTTCGGCGTTGTGGAAGCGCGTAATACAATTGCCATGGCATAAGAAAGTACGATCTATTTCCGTTCTTGTGTGTACTTGTAAAGTTTTGTTCTTGCGCAGGGCTACATTAACGAGTCACGTGTATCAGACACCTTTCGTTTCTGCGCGCTACACTCTATCACATCGCTTTGACACTTACTTCCTTACATTCCGGTATGTGCCTTTTATTCTTTTTACGTTTACGCGTTTGTTCTTGCGCAAGGCTACATCAACCAGTCATGCGCATCAGACACTTTTCGTTTCTTCGCGCTACGCTCCATCATATCACTAATACTTCGACACTTTTGACTATCCTTAGTTCCTAAATATGTAGTTGTCTTTCTTTTCTCTACTGAGCGCATGATTATTGACTAAATCCCTACAGAAATGTCTCGAAGAAACCTCAGCAATATACCAGATCCCGGAGTTGAAGATGGGGATCAAATCAATATTCCCGGCATGACTATTGGCCGGCTCGAGCCTGCTGAAGGTTTCAGTAGCTTTGCAGGCTACTGGAGTCATGTATTCAGAGATCAGAGGAATTCAGCCTTTGAAACTCGTCAATACAAACATGGACGGGCTCGAGATAAGGAGAGAGTTGTGGGGAGAAGTCCGAGTCATCTCGATTTTAATGCAGAGCTTTCAAGCAGAGACGATCAGGCAAGATATCAAGACAAAGACAAAGATGCAATGGTTGTAGATGATTTAAGTGGTGACCAGGCAGATATTAGTGCTACATTCAAGGTGTCACTTCATTCCGAAGAAAGTGATGATCGCAAGAAAGAACTGAACACAGGAGCAAGCATGCATACTCCTAAAGAGCCCAGCAATCCTCGCCAACAGCAGAATGTCACAAGTGTTTGGTTTCCTGATGCAACTGGTTTTCAGTTCAATAATTCAGTAATGAACAACTATGCAATAGGTAAACATTTCAATTTAGTATAGATATTGGGGCTGAACTGGATCTACAGGAGGTGTATCTGAGTCTGCAATCATTCAGAGGAAGGTGCGCCTTTCAAATTCGAAGGCTAATTTACCCTTTTAAAGCTGATAATTTATCCATCAACACAGAAAATCACATATGAGTAAGCTATTTATATCTCTACAGTAAATAAACTGTTCATGAAACTTTCTAACAGTGATATCCACTTTGCAACACCTCCGCCACCCAAGATTTTCACGGGAAGGGATGAACTTGTCAACGAAGGAGTTGAAATTCTCTGTAGAAGAGGCCAACACCACTTGGCAATTCTTGGGCCTGGAGGAATTGGAAAAACATCCCTCGCACTTGTCATCAGCAATCAGCCAGAAGTTCAGGTCAAGTTTCCAAGGTTCCATTTCTTGCCTTGCGACATTCTGGAGGATAAAAATGGTCTCATCCAAGGCTTGATTCAAGTATTAGGGCTAAAAATGCAGGAAGGGAAAAGCCAGCATGACATTTTATATGATTATCTGCAAATCAATCATAACCCTCTTCTTTTTATCCTTGATAATTTTGAAACACCTTGGAATTACAAGGATGCAAGAACAGATGTCAAGCATTTTATTGAAAAGATTGCTGATTTCAGCTGTATTACTCTCATTGTCACCATGAGAGGGATGGAAGGGCCAGGAGACATTGTATGGCAGATACTTGGAGAATCTCAAATACCAACGTTATCCATGGAAGCTGCCAGAGAAGCATTCTATCAGGTCTCCAGAAAGATCAAAACAGAGGATAATTCTGGGAAAATTGATCATCTAAATGAACAGTTGGACTGTGTTCCTCTGGCAATCCGACTCATAGCCCAGCTTGCAAAAAAGATTAGTCTGGAGAATTTGCTCAGGAGATGGAATGAGTTAAAGACTAAAATACTCTCAGAGTCTGGAGCACAGCCTGGAAAACTGACAAATGTAGAGTTTTCCATAGAATTATCTGTCAGACTACTTGATCCGGCGGCAAAGGATCTCTTAGGAGCATTGTCATATCTACCCAATGGTGTACCTAACTGGAACCAAACACTGAGCGAAATGTTGCCTGATGTTCCTGAGTCAGAAATCAAAGTATTCCAATTGCTGGATTGCTCACTTGTGCTTGAGAAAAGTGAAGCACTCATGATGCTTGCGCCAGTCAGAGAGTACATTGCAGCAAGATATAGTATCTCGGACTTCTTCCGTAACCAGATTGAGATATTTTATGTTGGAATCACAGAATTGATATCAGATGATTCGAAACCAGGGGGAGATTTGGAGTTACATACTTTGAATCTTTTTAAAACATTTTCACAATATCAAGGTCAAGGGGGACAAGAAAAGGCTGCACTCTGTCTTCAAACTCTGGGAGATAAATATTACTTTGTTAGCCAGTACAGTACTGCTGCAAAGTTTTTAACAGAAGCTAGAGTCAAGTTTCAAAACATTAACAATGAATATGAAGCAGCCAATTGTCTGCGGCAGATGGGTAACATTCACAGAATGCAAAGTCGATATAACGAGGCAATAGCAATACTGGCAGAAGCCAAATCTCGCTTCGAACAGATACGCAGCGAGGAGGGGATTGCAGATTGTTTATGGAGTCTGGGTGAGATCTACCGGATGCAAGGCAAATATAATGAGGCAACAGCGGCACTGTCCGAAGCAAGAGTTCTGTTTCAGAGCATAGGGAATCAGGTGGTGCTGCAAACTGCTTGATGAGCCAGGGGAACATTTACTATATGCAAAGCAAATATAGTGAGGCAACGGAAACACTTTTAGAAGCCAGAGTTCTGTACAAGAGCATAGGAAGTCAGATTGGTACTGCAAACTGCTTGAGAGCCAGGGGAACATTTACAGGATGCAAGGCAAATATAGCGAGGCAAGAGAAACATTGTCAGAAGCCAAAGTTCTGTACCAGAGCATAGGAAACCAAGGGGGTACTGCAGACTGTCTGTGGAACCTCGGGGAAATTTACAGGCTGCAATCCAAATATAATGAGGCAAGAGAAACATTGTCTGAAGCCAGGGTTGTGTACGAGAGCATAGGAGATCAGAGAGGTACTGCAAATTGTTTGAGAACACTGGGCCAGACACTGGAAGATCAGAATCAATTAGATGAGGCTCTTTCATTAATCCATGAAGCATATGCAATTTATTCCACTATAAATGATGTTAGTGAGATGGGTTACTGTTTGAAAGAATCAGGAGTTATATACAGAAAAATGGGTCAATATGAGCTGGCAAAGCAAGCCTTCACGGATGCATTGGGATCTTACTCTCAGCTTCAGTCTACAGATCATCTTTATATGGGATGGTGTCTTTATGAATTTGGCCTTCTTTTCAAAGACATGGGCGAGTTTACTGAGGCTAGAAAGAAGTTTCAGGAAGCTAGGGATCTTTTTGCGATTCATGGAGAGATGCAAAACCGTGTACAGATGTGTGAAGAAGTTTTGAAGGAAATGTAGAGTCTCGCCGAAGTTGCTCAGTGAATGCACAAACCAGAATTCTCTGTGATAGCATGTAGTATTGCCCTCCGAGTCGTATATAGCTCTGATCCAGTCATTCTATACTTACTCTTTGAAGTTTCATGGTTAGTAAAATGGTGAAATCTCTACAACGTAGCACTTTGCTTTGTTAAGTACGTCCATTTGTGATCAATAAAATGTTATTTATAACGGTATTACCATCTGCATCAGTAAGTGCCTCGTTTATTGCTATAGTAAGTCCCAAATGAGCCCTTCTCACACGTTACAAATTGCTGCACTAAGACTCGCTTTCTAGAGGTTTCCTGCGCAGAAGTCTGCTTAAGCATGTAGTGAAACGTACTCGGAGTCAGCACGCCCCAAGCGGACTTTTTGGCGACTTCAATGCGTTTCTGGGATCTGGGCTTGGGACGTGAGACTGGGTGGTCTAAGGTGCATTCAGGCGTGCTTTTGACTGCCACTCTCATCAGTGACGAACTTGCACAGCCACCAGGTCCTCCAGTCTATGATTACATACACGCCGTTACTACCTCTTCCTCCCAATCCTTGCGACAACGCCAACGCTAATAGAATCCCTTTCCGCATTACTTATCTCCTCCGGGTCGCCTTCTCCTTCTGCATCTTCTCATCCAGACACATCTCCTACGCATTCGTCTATGGACACGGACATGGCCATGGCATTGGCAGTAGCAGGCGTGGTGGTCTCAGACTCCCAGGCTACGATTACCTTTGAGGATTAGGAAGAAAAAGGCGAGAGTATTGAGGGGAAAGATGCAGATTATGGGACAGAGACCGAGACTGAGGGCGAGGGGAATGGAAGAAGGCACGTCACCAGTGTATTGACATCCACGTCGACTTCGATGTCTCCTTCCACATCTCTGCCCATCCGCCTCCTCAGAAAAAGTCCCCAACCCACCTTTCAAGAAGACGAAAACGTACTACAAGGCGTTGGGTTCCAAGGACGCGTACATTATGATAATGTTGCATCTCTTCCTCTGCCCCACTCCCTTGTCCCCTGTCCCCTTTCTCTCTCTCACTTTTCATACCCGCCCCCTCACCTCTGCGTAAACCAGACCCTCCACCTCACCCCAACAATCCTAAAGACCTATGCAAACCACGGAGGAGATGGTGAAACCTATAGAGATGGACATGGCGTTGGCCAAGAAGGTGGGGGTTTGAGTGGTGTACTTTTCTTTTCTTTTTTGAAAGGGGGGGGGGGGTTGGGCATCAGGCGTCAAAGTAGCGAAGGAGGGTAAAAGAAGGGTGAAGGGGAGGTTGGGTTCACGAGCTGAAGATGCGAGTATTAGTGTTGGGTTTTGGAGCTTCGTTATCAAGTGCTGAGCATAGCTTCGGGTCTGGTTCCAGTGTCGACTATGGTGATGATACTGCCGGCGCTGATGTCGGCAGTAATATCGTTGATGTTAATGCTTCTGCTGGTTTTTGTCACCCACGGATGGTCCCGATGCTTTTCTGTCTTCCGCACAAAGTTCTGTTTTTATTCTATTCTTTTTTCTTCTTTCCTTTTCTTTGCTTTGTGATTTCTTTATGTCTATGTCTATTTCTCTTCAATCCTCCCATACACCTAGTCCTGGATTGGGGAAAAGAATAGGGGTAAACTTAAAACGAGATGTGAGATGGTACATAGCTCATAGTAAAATAGTCTCTACTTCATACTTGCATTGCAAGAATAACATCAGCAATGGAAACTGGACCATTGCGTCCTACGGAGCATACCTGCAAGAGCTGAATATATGTATGTGTATGGATTGGATTGAGGTGGGTCTCATCTTGCATGACTTCTAAGGTTTTTGGTTTCTTCTGCCTTTTCCACGGTTTAGCATCCTTCTACCATTTCCCCCTCCTGTCTTGCACCTTAACTACGGCTAATTTTCTTTCATTCTTTCATTCTTACTTTCACATTCCTGTTTTCAGTGTCTTTTTCCCCTCTCTCTCGTTGCTGTTGACATCGTCACTAACTACTGTTCTTTCTTTTCCTCTCTCTTTGCGCATTGCTCTGCCCTCCATCCCCTTAACTGTCCCCCCCCCCTTCCCCCCTCCTTGCTCTCCCTTTCCCTCCCCCCCTTACATTTCACAAAAAAATAAATCACGAAAAAGACATCGAAACCTCCAACTCGTCGTTTTCCGTTATAGGCACATCAAACTATGTGACTTTGGTGTCAATGGCGAGTTGGTATTCATTTATACGAATACGTTTGCGGGGACGAGTGTTTATACCCGTGGTTTCACTGCTGTTGGTGACTATAGAGTGCTAGACGGTCGCATACGGTGGTGCAGCTTCTGCTTCTGCCTCTACTCTTGCTGTTCATTTGTCGGTTTTATACTTCCGGTTCTTCTTTTTTCTTTCTTCTCTTTTTGTTTACTTCCTTTTCCCCCTTGTTCCTTATTCTCCTTCCTACTTATGTTTTTTTTTCTTTTTTCTCGTTCTGTCCTTATCCCATGGTTGTATGTGTGAAGCTAGTGGGTTATACCGTTGAGCGTTGGATGATGGGTAATTGGATATTGCGTATCAGTGCTCGGAGTACAGGAATGGGCTTGTATTCGCATTGGTCTGGGCGATGACGGAAATAGGAACAGAATGGAAATAGTGCTGACGCTGGTGTTGCTACTAGGGACAGTAAACCCTGGGGATAGGGATAGAGACTGGAGTATGCGTCCCGCTTTCCCTGGCGTCTTTTTCGTTCCGCTTCTCTTTCTGTATTTGTTTTACTTGTCTCTGCCTTTGAGCCGAAGCTTGCGTCGACTTGAGTTCTGCAAAAGCCTTTGCAACGGGGTTGATCTATTGTCTCAGCATCCTTGACTCACTGCAAATTAATTTGCATGGCGCGTCTTTTCACGTATCAGAATCTGCGTCTCTTTCTTCCTATGTACATCAGTTCGTTTGACTTCCTTCAGCAGTATTATCTTGGGAGGTGAGAAACACAGAATCACTAAACATACCTAATGTCCACTAAGTTCAACAAGGCTAATATCTGATACCTGTTTATAGAGGGCTTCGAAAAGTCCAGGCCAAGTTCTCCATCTAGCATCTTTGGTGAATAGGTGACGGCAAGTTTATGGTAATACACGGAGGTCATGACTCGTAGCAGTAAAAGCTGACCGCGTGGAATTTGTGCAGATCGATAAGTTGGGCTTGGAGAGTTTGAATATTCAGGACATAGTAGATGAGCGGAGCTGTCTCAAGCATATTGTTATACTGGAATGTGGTCCGTGAATGTGGTCCGTGACTTATTCCTCGTATACGGTAGAAATGTTCCTCAGATGCTGGGCGTGGTCTCGCTGTGAATACAAATTCTATGTCTTTCTATGAACCATCCTGAGTCACGGTTCCTTGTTAAGTTCCCTGAGCGAGTGAAGCTTGGCCTAGGGACATGCCTCTAAATATGCGTGATGACGAGTGCTCTATTTTCGGGTTCAGGCAGGGTTCGAGCCACTTCAAGCCTCTAGGAGAATTTTCCTTGGTCTTCCTGGGTTACAAGGCTGAAGAATGAGGCTGAGTTGTTTACACTGTGTTTCTGCAGGTGACTATGTCAATTACGTCCCAATTTCTCCCGTCCGTTTCTTTCTGCATATCAGACACTCTGATCAGGGTTTCCATTTCTTTTCTGACCATATACAGGGTTTGATATGTTGAACTGGACCTTTCTTCCTTTTCCCCTACAATGATGTTGACTCATACCTCTCTGCTTTGTTGCCCTCTTTAACGTTGCTTCTGTGCAAGCTTAGTGATGATTTCTTTCATGGCAGCAGTGCTGCATCACTCGTTGTTTCAGTTCTATTTCCCTTCCCCTTTGAATATATTCTCAGTTCTAAGGTGTCTGTATATTTCGACTCAATGCCCAATTCTGTTCCAATGCACCCTTTGTCTTTTCCACTTTTGATTCTATGGATTCTGTTCATGAAGATTCAATGCACGAGCGAAGTAGTTTGATAGTCTCTTCACATGTACTTGTATACTCTTAATGGTAAGTAGTAAAGAAGTCAATCACCTTGCTTGTCAAGGTCCCCCTACCCCCAACAATTGACACACTTTTTGACCTTTATCGTCCACATGTACAAATAGTTTGCGTAAAATCAGTCGTGTCATAGTATCAGTCTAGGCCTTTACTTTGCTTACCCGCCAAAACTGTACCTACATCATCACCGTTTTTTACTTTGCATTTTGCAACGTCAAACCCCTATACACTATCTTGAAACAGAACCTTCCTTCATTTTATCCCACCATCTTTTTGTCCTACTGTTCAGCCCCTCCAACCTATTGTCCTCCGCCATAACCTCTGGTTCATGACCCATCAACAACGCTTCTGGCTGGAAGTCTCGCAGTAGCTGTATGGTCCGTCGTCCCGAACTACGTGATAATGCGACATAGAGATTGAAAAGATTGAGTTTGCCTGTGGGAGGTTTGCCTATGTCAATTAAGACATACAGAATGGTTTGTCCTTGTGAGTGATAATCTGTGAAGGCGTATGCTGATGTCATGCTGAACTGTTTTCTTATCAGGGTGCGGCTGACAATCTTCTTCCCCCGTCGTATCTTCAGGTAGATCTTTTGTGAAGTGGGTTCTATCGGAATGACGTTTTCGTCCAAACCCGCCAGCTTCTGTGCCCTTGTCCTCTTCATTTTTACCAAAATATAAAGTGGGAGATATTTCAGGTGGGTGACTGGTCCATTGTCGTCATGCTTTGGCTCACAAGGGTCCAGGACTATGTCAACAATCTCTCCGCGCATACCATTGGTAATGTCCAGATCTGTCTCGATATTCTTCGTCACCAACACCTTTGCTCCAATGGCAAGTTCCAACTGGTCTGGCAGATTCTTGTGGGACTTCTGCTTTCCAAGGCAGATGGCAAGTGCGTACCGCTCTACCATAGTGAGTGGCTTGTTTTGTATGGTGTTTGAAGCTTTGCAGATGAGTAACTGACATCCTTTTTCTTTGCAGTGCTTATGAATCGCGTCTTCGTTCCACTGCTCCCAGATGGCGTGTCAAGGCATCACTAGTGACACATCATTCCATGGGCTTGTTGTAAAGTCAGGTTGGGAGCATGAAGGATGTCCCAAAACCATGGTGCATAGCATCTCGATATGCTGCTGTTGTACTTTCCCATTACAAAGATGAACAAGAAAATCTCTCCACTCTGGGTCTTCTACATGCAGCTGCTCCTTCAGAATTACAACTATATCGAACTCCTCGTAAATTGATTGCCCAACTTGTTCATCAACCGTGTCCTTCGCGAGATTGATAGGGTGGAAAAGAGCTTTGTGTGATGTGGTTGCTACCGGTGGAAACTGGTGCAGGTCTCCACACAATATGACATTTATACCACCAAAAGACTTTTCCAACAGAGGCTCCCCTGCTTGCTGCCTGCCTATGCCAATATGCCGTGACAATCAGGCCAAGAATGACTTTGATATCATGGAATATTCATCAATGATGAGGTATGTGTAGTCCTTCCAGAATTGTTGCAACTCCTTCTTCACATCATCTCTCATTGCGACACCTGCAGAACAATTTACCAAAATATGCCCAATGACATGCAATGTTTTTCCATCAATCAACGATGCCACTACTCCTGTATACACTGCCTTGATTAGAAGATGTTTTGCTCGTCGCTCTTGGAAATACTGGGAGACAGTTTGGATAACCCATGATTTTCCAGTACCTCCTTCTCCATACAGCACCATACGAAGCAGAGGGGGGTTTTGATTAGCCAGGGTTTGGTCCATATGCCATGTAATGATGTTGTATGCTTGACGCTGATCGTCTTTTAATTCTTCGGGATCCAGGTAGTCCAATGATTTCTCAACCTCTGTCTCCTCAATCA
>JAACJM010000395.1:0-55103 GCA_013368315.1 Tetrapyrgos nigripes
TCACCGTTTGTTTGACCATCATAGAACGCACTTACAAGGTATAACTGTCGGACGAGTAACCTGAGGTTCGGGTGCAGCAGTTACTGCAACAATGAGGGAGAATCCCATGACCAAAAAGGCTGGCACAACGGTGTTGAAGAATTTGGCGTGCATGCTTGAAACTTGAGAAGGCGGGGTAGGTAACTTTTTTTCACTGGTCTCAATGGTGTTTCCTCCTGCCTGGCTTTTATATCTCGTCGGGATTGAATGCTGTACTTACTTGAATCTAGAGCTATGGTTATCAGTTGGCTACAATATGCGTGGCTGGTCCCTGGTCCTTGATTGATATGTAGGTTTCAACAATCGATTCTTACCTTTGAATCGGTAGACACGATACACATCTGAATAAAGGCTAGTAGTTAACGTAGTACAGTAGTAGTAACGCAGGCCAGCCGCCAAGCCAAATACCTGACATGCCTCTGAATTACTTACTGTCATTCTCAAACAATGGCAGAGTCGCCAAAGGCCAGGGCCAAGGAAAATGTGACGGTTACATGTCTAATAGTATTCATCTCTGATGCATGTGCCGCCTTTTGAAGACTCACCTTTTCAGTATCAAGACACGAGAATCTATTACTCCAGCTCTCAGTTTCCGACGACGACCGGTGATTGTCGGTCCGTCGCGTGCAGACAGTATGTACTGGATTGGGGAGAAGAAAAGATCTAGAGGACGTGTCAGAAGCAAAGGGCAGCGAAAACAGCTATAGCATTGGGTCACACGATAACAAGAGAAGATATACAGAGCTACACATCAACGTCAACTCCACTCGTTTCACCAATTCGGAAACCTCGACGTCTGGCCAAAGAAAAATAATTACTCAATTTAGAAATTATAGTCCCTTGAGTGCTTTAGGAAAACTCTTACGATCTTCGGTATTCTTCATGCGGTGAGCAAAGGTGCATTTCCTCCCTGTATTAGTATTAGTACAAAGAGAACGAGGTGAGTAAGTGCGTAATCACTGATCGGAATTGTAGCGTACCCTCAAAAATGAAGTCACCTCCATTCTGCGTACTAGGCCTGACTTTCCCCATAAGAGTGGGGTTACGTATGGCTTTCTGAAGAAAAGGCAGGAGTCAGAACTCAGTGAATCGGCGGGTCAAGTTTACTTAGCAGAACTTGAAAGAGAATAATACGCACCAACATGCTCACAAGAGCATTGGACACTCGTCCGCGTTTCAAATAACTAGGCATATTCTCTCCTGAGGATTTGAGGTTGCTAACCAGCTCGAGCTCACGGTATATCGCCCTAGTCGGTTCTGCATAGATCTTGCCTTTGAAACCAGTAGTATCTGACTTGGATGTTAGGACCCGAAAAGGGGGGGTTCGCAGGTACATACGATATAGCACTTACCAGCGTAGAAGGCGATTGGTTGCCAATCTCCACAGCCCACTACGACGACCTCTACATTTGCGCTCTCCAGCTTCTCCTGAGGAACGGAAGCTAGCTGCTCAACGTATTGCTACCAGAGAAGAAGCATCAATACCAGCCAAGTTCCTCGAGTCATAAGCGGCCAGGCCAACTCACCTGACAAGACTTATATAATTACGGATTGGGTGCAGATTAAGTATTTGCCAGTCAACCATAACAGGATATAGTATGACGGCTTACCCCGCAGAAAAGTGACCTGTGATATACTGCTGCATTAGCCACAGAGATCGTCGAGAACGGGACACATTATCACATACGGACGAAAACTATGACCACGGATTTGCTATCCGTCAAAAGCGACCCAAACTTGACTTTTTTCCCCTTTGGAGTCGAGTATATCAATCTCGCAGATAGTTTCAATGGTCTTTGCATCGGGAAGGGCGTCAGAGGACATGGGGGATGAGCTGGCGGTGAGGAAGTGAGGAAGTGGATGCGTGAGAGCCTGTACGTTAGTCTATTTTAGGCGGAGATGAATATCATAGATCGGAGGAGAATCCCGACCTGTGGACCGTGGTTGCTTACGTTTTCTTCCCGCGCGAGCCCACTGCCACTGCCTTAGTGGGGTTTCCCCAACCTACAGTAGATGCGAAAAATGATGCGGCTTTCCTTTTATGGAAATAGCGGGGTGCCGGGCTGCCGGGGCACAATCTTCCGCTTCACTCTTCTTCAACGGAGCCTTAGCGTTGCTAAAAAAAGTTGTGCGGGGGTCTTCTCTCGTATGTGTTGACCCATCCCGAAGCAACCGGGAAGCCAGAAATCAGCCCGGAGCTAGATTCCAAAAAAGGAAGCCGCATCATTTTTCGCATCTACTGTACCTCACAGTCGCACATATATAGCCAAGCCTTACAGCGAGTAAAACTCGCCCGTTTTCTAAAGCAAAAAAGTGCAAGTCATGTCTACTAAAAAGTGTACGTGTAGACCAAAAGTAAGTAAGTACTAAACACCCCGGTACTACGTCTCACTCTCACCAACCCCCCCCCCCCCCGCCCCATCCCTACACACTAAACTCAAACCAACCCTCCACCCCACCCTCCTCCAGTCCATCCACCCCCCATGCCCTGCCCCACCTGATCTCTCCCTAAACTCCCTAAACACCTCCGCACTCTCAAACCTCTCAAAAGATCCAAGATCCAAAAGGTAAAGACGCCGAGTAAGGGTCCCAACGGAGGGAGATTTTTAGTTAGCGGCGTTGGGAAGGACATCGACGACGCTGGGGTCGAGTTGAAGTTGGAATTGGAGTTGGAGTTATTGTAATAAAAGCCAACGCAGCCCCCCACCTCGACTCGACCATATCCACAAACACACTCGCGTCAAAGCAGAGGTCCCATGGAGGACTAGGGTGTGGAGTTTTGGGACTAGGATCGTTTTGAGGGTTTCTTGTTTCGCCTTTCTTCTCTTTTCTGTGGTTGTGTTGGGTCTGGGTCTGGGTCTGGGTCTTTTGCCTTTTCTTTTCCTTTTCCTTTTCCTTTTCCTTTCCCAGTCCCGTCGACTTCAACACCATCGGCACTCTCGCTATCGCCATGACCATGGCTATGACTATAACCACCCCCACATCCCCGACCATCTCCCCCACCCCCGCATTCCCCAAGCCTTTCACACCTCCTCTCAATTCCAATCTTTCCAATCTCGGAGCAGCTTTTAAAAGGGAGATAAACTCCTCTTCGGTGATGGAAGCGGGGGTTATGAGGGTTGTTAGGGTTATGATGGCGGCGTAGTACTAGATGTGAGTGAGGAGGATAATAATGAAGGTGGTGTCGGTGTTATAGAGTGTGGGACGCGTTAGAGATGCAGAAGAGGTAGCCGTCGCCGTAGCCGTCGCAATCGCAGTAGTAGCCGCAATAAACCCAAGAACAGGTCTCCTCCAAGGATCATCTCTACCAACTTTACTCCCCCATGACCACCGTCCTGGTTTTCCCCCACCGTCTCCATCTCCATCTCCATCTCTTTCTGCGCCTCCTCTGCCGCCCCTCTCACAAAAACATCCCTCAAACATCCCATCCGAAACATCACTAACATATTCCCCGCTTCTGCACGTCTGCGATCTTCGAATACCTCCAATGCTGGAAGGATAAGGAGAGAAAGGAGTTGAGGGGCTCCACCGTTTTCGCGTTCGCCGAAAGCGAAGGGGAGGAAGGGGGAAAATGACGAGGTATGGGTGTTGGGGTGGATGGTCCGGATCCTGAGTAGGGGATGAGAGCGTTTGAGGAAGACATGGCAGAGGAAGAGGTGGGAAGGGTGGAATTGGAATCAGAGTGCGAACGCAAATGTGAATGAAGGGACTGGTCTTCGTCCTGCGTGGATGAAGATGTAGTTGGTGAGAGATGTATTGACGATGAAGACCCGGTAGTGATATTACTATTCGTCTATTGTTAAGTTGAGCGCGTTGCGAGTGAGAGCCGTTGTTGTTGTTGTTGTTGCTATGGTTGGTATGATTAGAGGAAGAGTTGTTATGCTCCAATGCCTGTTTTGATTTTGATTTTGCCGATTTCGCAAGTTTCTGGTTGATAGTATTCGATACGAAGTTTTCGGAGACGGGGGAGGTGATTGTGAATTTGGTGTCTTTGCCTTTATCGGTGGGTCCTGTGGGGAAACGATCAGTAAAAAAACCGAGAAAAAAGGAATAATAAACACGCACCGCCAAGCAACCTAGCAAAATCCCCCTCGTCCTCTTGTACCAAATTACACCCGATAATCAATTCCTCCAACATCGCTCCTCCTCCTCCTAATTCCATAGCTTTCAACACCCTCGCTACTTTGAGATTCCTACACACTGCTGGACAGAGTCTCAAAAACGTCAATCTGGACCAGTCGATGGAGATATGCGTTGGGTCATGGAAGATTTGGACGGTACGGAGGGGAGCGGATGAGAAGACTTCGGGATTGGATCAGTAAGGGAAGAAGGACCGAGAAGTCTCCCACCCGCGTCTGTACCCGGACCCGCAACTCCTCCTCCTGCAGCGTGACCGAGGTTGGGATCACTCGGTTCAGCAGGTGTACCAACGGTCTCGTGTATACTCCTCGGTAACAGACTCAACGTGTTCAAACCCGTCAAAAAGGCTTAACAGGCCTCAAACACTGTTCAATATGCCCGTCTTCATCGCTACGAACAATGCTGCCCATCTCGGTGCCGTAGGTAACAACAACGCGAGATAGGCGTGAGCTTCGTTAAGAGAGTTGTATCCACCGTATAAAGACACGCTGAGAGGTGTTGTTGAGAGCGTTGGAGGTGGATACCGAGGAGGAGAGTTCGAGAGGTAAATGTGGAGTTTTTTTGCTGATGGATAGTTTGATGTTGGACCAGAGGGAAGGGGAGGTGAGTACGACGTTCTCAGGCGGAGCATACGTGCCCGAGGACCCAGCGGGGGGATTTGATGTCCAAGGAGTCTTCAGTAAGACGGGAAGAGCGTAAGTGGAGACGGGAGAGCATCAAGGACATATGTGAATAACTCGAAAAGGATATCGGGGGGAAGCCTACGGACGGGGTTGAGTACGGTTTTCTGTTCCGAGATGAAGGATGTGAGACGTTTTTCCTCGGATTCGAGAAGACGAGAGATTCGCGGGTAGAGATGATGGCGTTGGACGGTTTGAAGGGTTTTTTGGGCTTCGAGTAAGGCGGCGCGCATTTGGTCTAGTTCAGAGTGTAGCAGGGGGGCAATTGAGGTCATTAGAGAGACGTTTTGGAGACTGAAGGCGAGGACGAGGAGGACATGGTAGTAGTGAACCAAGGTTAGACCTCGGGTCATCTTCTCACGCGATCGGTCGTGTGACGTAGATGCGGGACGAAACCAATCCTTGCATCGTTTCCTCTTTTCGCAATTCCTCTCTTTCTGAGTTGCAATCATATCTTCACAGAACACTCACGAGCGCAATCGACTCGTTCAAAATTTTTGGTTATGTCGTAGTTGCAAATCTCTATATTGTTCCTCCCTCCTATTGCAGCTCAGGTACCAAATGACCCGCTTCCGAATGTCATAGCAACCGGTCCTGCTGCTATTCAAGACCTTTCTGTTTCCTCCACATCCTTCCCGAGTCTCACCCCGCGTGCAGGGCCGTGATGTCATTTCTTTCCTAATATCTCAAGGGCTACCAGGCACGAGGCACGGATGTCCATTATACTTACATTCTCAAACGAGATAAAACGAAGGAGCGAAACATGCTAGATCCGGATCCGGATGGATTTATGACGCACTTCGAGCTTGTGGTCCCTTCATCGCGATGGACACTTTTGCTCAGACAGATATTCCTTACCGCATCAATATTCAAGACCGGCTATGGATTCTCTAAATCGTTCGCAGTTTCCGGTGTTACTAAATAAGGAGGTCCGTCACCACCCCGTTTCCTTTTCGCTTTAACTCAACCGTTCTCATCCTTCCTCTCGCACTGGCACTTTACGGACTTGATTTTCCTTCTATCTATCTACATGATCAACTTGAATCCCGAACTGGCCGTAATGAGCCTCCATCGTGAATCGTAGTCTTAACCATCACCTGCTTTCGAACCTGGCACATATCACTCCTTCTGAATGATCGTGCATGTATACTAGTATAGTTAGTCACTGTTAATCTCCTTTCGATTGTCCAGAGCCCAGACCTCAGATTCTTAAGGTTTTCTCCGAGTCATTACTCCACAAAACTGCCGTAGAGTAATCAACTGGTTCGTTGCTCATTAATCTGTCCTCACTGATGCAGCATGCTCATATCATTGTACTTCGTCATACCGATCAGTCAGAAGTCTCATGTTCTCTCGCTCGTAGTATTTCTCATTCTCTTTCACATCATGATTTACTTACCTCGAGGCTCTTCTGCTTCATTGTTATCATCCACAACCTTCTTAACCTTCAACCTTCTATGCGTTTCAATGTTCATTTCACTATCTTCGTCGTGGCCCGTCACGGCTTTCCAAGCTCTGTCCCGACGTCGGCACCTGGGTGGACCCCGAGTCCTCTTTGGATACGTTAACTTGTACACTCACTTTTCAACCGTTTCCTTTCACTGCGCTTTTCCCACCTGTTTCTCATATCTTGACTCAATCTTGGCTCATTTCTCGTTCTTCATCATGGTTGGGTGGCTAGCCTCCCCATCTCTCATTTCCTTCTCGAATCCTCGTCCTCATCAGATTCTTTGCTACTTATATGAATAATCTTAAGTATTCTTGACGTCTTCTCTCACCTTTCTTCCTCATCCTTTCCGTGTAATGATCATTAATAGTACTTACTTATTCCACGGCCCACCTGATATCACTGTGACTGACGCTTCTATGTATGTGTGCTTTTCCCTACACCGCGTTGCTTCATGTTGCATGATCCCAAGCACATTAAGTACTTTTCCTATACTCTTTGATTCAAAACCTTTTTGTCTTTTCATTAATATTACCATCATAAGTATCTTGCATGGTGAACTTTATGCTAGTGATCATTGATCATTACAGCCTTACTTTCTCGATCTCGATCTAAACTTCAATCACTCTTCTCTTGCCTTCTCCTTTACTTAATGTGTTCTTAAGTATCTGTTGATAGTTTCTCCAAGGCTCTCGCTTTATTTTACTTCGGCTTTTGCCTACCTCGTGCTTTAGTCTTTGCCACATACCCCACTTCCCCGATATACCTAGCTCTTCCTGCTCTGCTCAGTACTCGTTCCCTCTATAGTATCGTTGCAAGGCTTCTAATTCTATTCGGGCCATTTCTACATCTTCTTAAACTTCTGACCTCGAACTTCCGGATGCCTCGTTGGTTCATGTGAAGGAACCTGAAGGCACATAAAGGCACATACTGATGATCAATCACACCCTGGGGCCTGCTCGGGCCAAATTCCAAGGCTGTCGCTTCGGACTCCTTGGCAACTATGGCTAATGCTCAGCATTGGGCTTTCATACGTATATACATCCAATAACATCTAAGTATATCGCTCCCTTGCGTCGCTTGCTTGCTTTCAAGCCTTCGTCAAAGACTACGATGATCGTGCAAACTCCCCTTCATTTCCGTAGAGTTCGTACTCCCGTACCTCCTCAGCGTAATCTGCATTGGTACAACTGTATACTACTAAGTGGTCGCGATCCTCACAATTGGACTCTCGTATATGACCCTAGTAGTAGGCTAGACCCATCTTTGCACTCGGTCGATGCTGATCCCAGGTCCACATGTCGTTTCGGATGCGATGATTCTCGATTCTCGAAACTCCGCATCGTCTACTTATTCTCGGTCTGTAGCTTTTAGCGTAGTCGGCCAACTTCCAAGTTGGCACTCTTGATTCTTGATTCTTCCCATTTTACGCGTCAGGGTTCATTTATGGCACAAAGTTTACAAGTAGAGTCTGCCAGTGGTTAACAATTTATGTACAAGGACTTCAATCGCAGAAAAACACCTCCATTAATCGAAATCTACAAACAAAATGTTTTCGCGTCAAAGACAATTCCTAAGTTCCAACCAAATAAAAAAGATACACACAGTCTGCCCAGTAATAAAATGCGCCTGATCTGATACTAGATACGATACCAGCCCAGCTATATCGTCTGGAACCCCGGTATAGCCGACTGGGACGTTTGCGTTGACCTGCCAAGGGTGAGATGAGAAGGAGATCGTCAGTCAGCCTTTGGAATCTTTGGAGTACTCATTGGTGCACTGGGTTCAACGATGCAAAGGCTTACCGACTTATAAAAGTCCCCAGGCTTCATATTCCCCTCCTTCTCGAATTTCTCAGCAATTACCTGCGCTGTGGGCAGACATGAGTCCAAAGTCCGATCTCTATATGAAGTCAAAAAGCACTCGCATTGTTCTGTATCGACCAACCCAGGTGCGTAGGCATTTACCGTAATCTTATGCTTCCCAAGCTCCCCAGCCGCAGCCTGCGTGATACCACGTATAGCGAATTTGGTGCCAGTATATGCGATGAGGAAATTGTACGGAGCTGTCAGTCATCGTCAATCAAACCGTAACTCAATTCAACTCAACTCGATTAGCGGTTGGGAAGGAGGATAGAAAAAATAGGAACTACGTATAAAAAGGAAACCTCGAAACTTGAAACAACTTTAGCAGTAGTAGTACTCACTTCCCGTCTTCCCAGACAAACTACTCGCACCGACAATCCTCCCTCCTCTTCCTTGTTTGATCATCTGAGCTGCGGCGTATTTGTAACACAGAAAAGTGCCTCGGACATTGACGTTGAAGGTGTGGTCCATTGGGGGACGGTTGCTGGTCATTATATTTTCTTAATGGGGAGGAGAGGCGGAGTAAGTAGTACTTACTGTCAAATAGAGATCCCATGGGAGATATTCCAGCGTTAGCTATCATCTACAAAAAGTCAAACATTACTCACTCATTCCTGTGAGTGATTGGGTCATTTGATAGCAAGTACTCACCACATCAACACCACCAAACCTCCTCTCCACCTCTTCAACCATTCCCTTACATCTTCTTCGACAGAGACATCACCCACATGAATAGAACTTTCACTTCCCAACCCTAGAGCACGGATTTCTTCAGATAGCGATACCAGTCGGTCCCGCTGTGAAGCAAGATCGTTCATAGCGACGTTGAACCCATCTCGAGCGAGACGGAGGGCGATAGACCTGCCGATGCCGTTGGCTGTATGCGTTGTTTTGTCGTAAGTACATTTGGATATTAAGGGGATATGTCGTTAGGATATGGATAGGGGTAGGGGTAAAAGTACGTACCAGCACCAGTGACTATAGCAGTTTTTCTTGGTTTCTCTGAAGATGAGGTTAACGATGACATTTGACGTTGCTAGACAGTGGACAAGAGGTGACACCAGTCAAACAGACAGTCGGCGGTCCATTCCTGTTGTCGTTATTATATATATATATCTTCAAGGTACGGTGAGAATATACCGCAAGAGATAAAGGAACGATATCAAGAAATGGATCTAGAAGTTATGATGGTGGGATTGACCTTCGCCGGGCTTGGTCATGGGGTTGGATCCGCGACATCTTGGGGTCCGTCTTCGGCTTGGAACCGATACTTATGGATATCGAGATGATCCTGAGGACGGGCACCGGTATGACCAACAGGTTTCCCTGGCGTGGGAGAGCTTTAGGCTTAATGGCAGTTGCGTGGTTGTGCGATATGTCTACCAATTCTGGCTGGAAGCGCCTACATCCTGGCAAGAAGGATAGTGAGTGAGACGGATTGCATAAAAAGCGTTGGACGACCTTTGACGAATCAAGAAAAGTAAGCCGGTGTATATTATGCGAAGATCTCAGGTGCTGGAGCATCCCTGGACTGTGAGATGATAACTTCGAATGCTCTAGAGAACGAGTAGAGATCAACCTATTAGCCTTCAGAAAAGATTCGTTGGACTGCTAGTAAGTAATCATCCTCGTGAGGTTCACTGTTCAGCGCGGCTCGTGGAAAGAAGAGATATTTAAGTGATCATACAAAGTCATAATTTACTATTGCGATCAATTATTGTTGTACGGGTTATTGCGATCAAAATTCTGTCCACAGTCCTTCTCTACATAACCAAACTGACGCTGTTCAGTCGGCTGCGACGACACAATCCCATTCTGATACCAAATATAATGGTAATCATTCTTACCAGGATCTCCAACAGTATTCCCATAATTAAGCCTGATCCTCCCCTGACTCTCTTTATGCGTCACCCCGATTGTCACTGCCTTTTGCTTTCCAGGTGGAATATCCAACATGAGAGTCTGGGAAAAAGTTTGAGAATTTGATTCGCTCCAGCCGTTTTCTGCGCCAAGTTTGATTCCAAAGAGATCGAGCCCGACGCTGTCAGTGTGCTCCCATGTTTCGGTAATGGTTGTAGAGCCTCCTACGCTTGTGCTGAGGTTTTTAGCATGAGGATTAATGCAGTTGGCGACGGGATCACCGATGATGGACCATTTGATTCTGTCGGGAAGGTCTTGCTGTAAAGAGAAGGAAAGGTTGACTCTTGTCATATCCATCTCTAATAAATCAAGTAGATCAAGTACTTACTTGTTTCTCGAACGTACAACGATCAGCATCTCCCTTGGGGCGACCGGGGCAATGGTCCAAATTGGTAGGATCGGGGAGATCCGTTCCCCTTGCTTCCAGAGCAGGAGAGGCGGATACGATCTGGGTGATAGTAGCAATAGCGAGGCAAGTGAAGAGATTGCGTCGCATGAGTAATAGAATGTTTGAAGAATCGAATTTGTGATGAGTGTTAGAGGGTGGTGGCTTGTTATTGGTGAGTCCGATAGACCTATGAAATCGAAGTTTTTATAGTCAGCAAGCCTCCAGTTCTTGTTGCCTCGTTGACCTCGTCAAAGTAATAGTCATAGGTTTGTCTCGACAGACGACGTCACTGTCGTAGTTACATTTCAGATTTCAACTTGCACTGGAGCGCAAAGTGGTCGTCGTTTGCTTCCCGGAAAGTCAATTTCGAAGATACGTTATACTGCCTACTCGAATCCGGTAAAAAGCAATGCTTCGAAAGAACTGGTGAATGTATCGCTACCCGTCTGCTAGTGTTCAGCCTCCAAGTTAAACGATACCGTTGCAATACTTCATTACAAGTGCGGGTAGCCGTACGGGAAGTATTGAAAAGCGCAGTCAGGCGTGTGGGCTTTCGACTTACGTAGGGAGTAAACCGGAGCAACATTCGGGAAGAACGGGAGGAGGAGGAGGAGAAGTCTATTACCCGGGCCAGGAAGCGGCTGTTGATGACGTATGTGGTGTTTACAAAATGACATTCATTTCGGCCTAAAAAATAGACTATACAGTGACTGACAAAACTGATGTTACCCCCGTGACCAGATCTAATTGAGTTTTTGAATTGAATCTGGTCACGGGGGTGACATCAGTTTTGTCGGTCACTGTATGTAACTGGATGTTCAGGCTCACGCTGGAGTTCGGGGGTACCGGTCTAGCCCTAGTGAGTCACGTGAGCGAACGTAGTTTACAGCTTGCGTGTACGTCGTAGCTAGCTCTTCACGTCTATCCGCTGCATTTGGCTCTGGCATCGCAATAGCCAGCCCTAGGCCTACTCCAACGCGGACCCCAAGGAGGCTCTAATTGTTACCTGCCTTACGGTCCCGGGAACGCCACTAAGCGTGTGGCTCCCGGAAACCGGCGTCAACATTCAGCTCGTGGACCCATGCCGTGTAATAAAGTCCTCCTCCTCCTAGCTGCTCCTCCAAGGTTTCGCTGAGCCGCACCTGATTAGAGACCCTCTTTGAAGTCTCAAGGTCGCAAGTTCCACCTGAGCTCCGCTGGACAGCCTGCCTGTGTACATTGCGACCACGAGGGTTCGTTCTTGGAAGCTGTGGCCACTGTACCTAGAGCTACTACGTATGTATCCAGAACCAGGATGATAATGACGCTCATTGGTCAAATTTGTGCTCAGAAAGTTGAACAGCGGTGGTGCCTACTAGTAGAGCTTTAGCAAGCCGTCAAAAACTTGCGCTTAGATTTTACCCGTCATGATGATCTATGGAAGTCTTGAAGAACGTCTGAGCACTCGAGCCTTCGGATAATTGTCCATGAAGCAGTGATTGATTTGGGCTTGGCATTGGCAGAAATCAACCAATCAACCTGTACTAGTGTATTTGAAGTACGTACGTGCGCCATGGGTACCCGCATATTTTCCTTTTTGTCTCCCGCTTTTATGTACGAAGTGCTGTTGACTGTATTCAACTTCGAATTTGAAAGCGGGTCGTCAATTCCGTCGCTAATGAGACGCATGTTGAGAGGTATAGGATAATGAGTAGTAGTACCTACTTAGCACTACTTACCGTATAGGATTCGAGTGCGCAATCCGATCGTCTGTTCTGCTACTGTGTCTAGGTTCCCCAAGGCTATGGTAAGTACTTCTCGAGCGATAGTATTTAAGCCACAGCGCAATCTGAACGACTTCCTCACACAACCCACAACAACTTACATTCTATTCACATTCGATCCACTTTCAAAGCCACTCACACTTTTTCAAACTTCAACATCAAACATCAACATTATGCGACTTTCAGCAACCTTTCTTGATCTTCTCATTCTCACTATCACAACTGTGACTGCCATCCCACGTACCCAAGTCCAAGAAAAACGAGGCACGGACCTTCCAGATCCTACCAACCTCGATCACTGTCCCGGTAAGGCCAAAGGAGAGGCAGATCGATGCACCTTCGAGTCTCAACAGACAGGAAAAGACCAGCGCATCAATCACATCGTTGGTGCTGTCGTCGAGAACTGTCAGAATGGAACTGATGACATCTCTACGGAAGTCCGGTGGTGATGTGACGGTCTCACAGACATGGAAATGGGGCGTCAGCGAAGGGTTTGGTGCTGATGGGGGAGAAGAACTTCCCATCGGTTTCTCGTTCGAAAATTCGGATACTTGGAGTAGCACCAATGCGAAGACGTTTAGTCAGAAGGTTAAAATGACTATTCCACCTGGACAAAAGGTTAGTTGGCTTCGTCTAATGGGCTACTATCTCTTGACTCATAATATGTTATCGCTTCCAATTTCCAGGGCGTTGTTATGGCCGGGGTTCTCCACCATACTTTCTTTGGCAGAATCCGTCTCAACTATGGCAATACGGTTGGGGATCCTGGAAAGAACGACTACCACTACATCTGGTATAACAACGGTGTAGGTAGCGTCCAACCGACTGACGATGTAACTTACGATCAGAGTGTTGTCTCTTGTGACAAGAAGCTGTAGATCGTCAGACCGGCTAATTCACTCTTAATTCTTGATTCCTTCCAGTTTACGCGTCGGGGTTCATTCATAGTACAAGTACAATCTGGTTAACAATCTAGGTATAAGTACTTCAATCGCAGAAAGCACCTCCATTAATCGAAATCTACAAAGAAAGCTCGTTAAAGGCAATTCCAAACCAAAGAAAAGATACATACACTCTGCCCAGTAATAAAATGCGCCTGATCTGATACCAGATACGATACCAGCCCAGCTATATCGTCTGGAAGGCCGGTATAGCCGACTGGGACGTTTGCGTTGACCTGCCAAGGGTGAGACGAGAAGGGAGTGTCAGCCTGAGTCTTTGGAGTACTCATTGATGAATTGGGTTCAACGATGCAAAGGCTTACCGACTTATAAAAGTCCCCAGGCTTCATATTCCCCTCCTTCTCGAATTTCTCAGCAATTACCTGCGCTGTAGGCAGACATAAGTCCAAATTCCGATCTATATATGAAGTCAAAAAGCACTCGCATTGTTCTGTATCGACCAACCCAGGTGCGTAGGCATTTACCGTAATCTTATGCTTCCCAAGCTCTCCAGCCGCAGCCTGTGTGATACCACGTATAGCGAATTTGGTGCCAGTGTATGCAATGAGGGAATTGTACACTAGATATCAAAAAAAGGCGGGAAACCTCGAAAATTGAAACAACTTTAGCAGTAGTAACACTCACTTCCCGTCTTTCCAGACAAACTACTCGCACCCACAATCCTCCCTCCTCTTCCTTGTCTGATCATCTGGGCTGCGGCGTATTTGTAGCACAGAAAAGTGCCTCGGACGTTGATGTTGAAGGTGTGGTCCCATTGGGTGACGGTTGCTGTTTATTTATTTGTTAGTTTATTTTTACATAATGGAGAGGAAGAGCATGAAGATGAGGGAGAGGCGGAGATAATCTTCGGACTTACTGTCAAGTAGAGATCCCATGAGAGATATTCCAGCGTTGGCTATCATCTACAAACAGTCAAGTATCACTCACTCACTCTTGTGAGTCTTTCGGTCATTTGACAAGTACTCACCACATCAACACCACCAAACCTCCTCTCCACCTCTTCAACCATTCCCTTTACTTCTTCTTCGACAGAGACATCACCAACGTGAATAGAACTTTCACTCCCCAACCCTAAAGCACGTATTTCTTCAGATAGTGACACCAGCCGGTCCCGTTGTGAAGCAACATCGTTCATCGCAACGTTGAACCCATCCTGAGCGAGACGGAGGGCGATGGATCTGCCGATGCCTTTGGCTGTTTATTGTTTTATCGTAAGTAAATGTGGATATTTAAGGGGGTATTTCGTTAGGATGGGTATGAGTAGGGGGTAGGAAGTTTGTACGTACCAGCACCAGTGACTATAGCGGTTTTTCTTGGTTTTTCTGTGGATGAGGTTGACGATGACATTGACGTTGCTAGATAGTGGACAACAGGTGACAGTCAGACAAACGATCGGCGGTCCAATCCTTTTGTCGTTATATATATATATCTTCAAGGTACGGTGAGAATATACTACAAGACGATATCAAGAAATGGATCTAGAAGTTATGATGGTGGGATTGTAACATGAGGCGTTGAAGTATCGACAGTGCAACCCCCTATCAGACGATCGCGAGTAACTGATTCTCGACGAAAACTTAAAATTCCGCAACTCCTCCTCCTCCTCCGCACTGAGATGAGAAAATGTTGCGAGGCTCTTTTAAAGGACTCATCTGACTCCCGCGTGTGGCAGTGTTCGATAGCTCCGGTGCCATTTGAATTTTGATCACCGTAACCGGCTGTTGCCGCAAAACCGTTACACTTGCTCTGCAACGCCCATCATCGATGCATCATCCTTCACACTTGCTCATAGCTGCTCCCCATCCATTAGGAGCCCCTTCTAGGGAACACACCATGTTGGTCTCCCCACAAATTACACCAGATTTGGGCCTCGTTACCTAAATGTTACCGCTTGGTTAAGTGCCGGAAGCAATGCATCGTTTTCACGCCAAAAAGACAAAAATATCGGCTCGACGGAGAAGTGAACTAATAGACAGTATTGTACTGATACATCACATAGTGATGATAAAGGTGCGCCCACCCACGAAAAGAGACTGGCTCCTTCAAAAACGCATTTGTTGGACGCGTTCCGAGCTTAGACATCGCACACGTGATTCACCACAATGCCGACGGGTCAAACTCGGACCGGCTTTTACGGATACTCACTTTACCGGCTCATTTACCGGCGCAATAAAAGGAACTCGACACGACGGAACCCTTCCTTGTCAACCAATGATCGTTACATCCCCCTTCCCCCCCCCTCCCCCTCTCCAAGACATCAATTTCCACCATCTGCATTTCAACCGACCAGATCAGAAACAATGGCCGGACTATACCTTCTTAATCGATGCGTCTACGGGCAAGAAGCTGTATCATAGACAGTTTAAGGAGGATGTGATGGATGCTATGACGGCGCTGGGGTCTCCTTCGGCGAAGGCGGGGTTGGGTCTAACAGGACAGGGACCGGATGAGATAGTTGGGATAATGAGTGATAATTGCTTTGTGAGTCCCTGGTTACTGTCTACGTTGTAACGTGTAATGAAGACTGTCTGCAGGAATACGTCACCCTAGTCCACGCTCTCCTAGGCATAACCACTCCCTTTGCCCTCATATCCGCCTATGGAACAAGATTCGAGCTTCTCCACGCCTTTAAACTTTCTAAAATAACCCGTCTTTTCGTTCAACCCAAATACTTGCCCAATGCACTATCCGTCGCAAAGGAGGTCGGGCTTCCTACCCGAAAGATACACATAATGCACGGACACGTCAAAGGACATCAAAGTTTCTCAGGAATGATGGAACGTGTACGGAAGCTCAAGGCACCCCGTGTAGCTCCGAGGCCTGCGACTAAAAAATCTCTGGCTTATTTGGTGTTTTCGAGTGGGACTAGTGGGCTGCCGAAAGGTCTGTCTGGCGATGCCAGCTCTATCACTGTGACGCCGTAAACCCCTAGCTAACACCGTTTAACACGCTCTCGTTCTCGTCGGATGTAGCGGTCATGATTACGCATGGAAATTTGTGTTGTACATTTCAGCAGTCGGTGGTTATTATGAGGTCTGCAATGGAAGTTGTGCAGGTAGCTCCGTTCCCTTCTCTTTGAGTTATGACCGTCCTGACTGCTCATTTCAGCCTATCAAACTTAACACGCCAGAGGGCATACCTATTCATTTGGCTTTCCTTCCACTGCATCATAGTTATGGTTTACATGCCTACTGTTTCCGCGCATTCTTCCTTCCCACTACATACGTACTTCTACCGAAATGGAATGTTGATTTGGCTTTGAAGGTTATACCCAAGTGAGTGTCTGTCTCTTCTCTTTCGGTTATCGGAACTTGGACTCACTACTTCATCACTTCATCCTTCCAAATACTAACTCCTTTCTCAACCAACTCGTCAATCAAAATCGCCTATTCAGATACCACATAACAAACATCCCCCTCATACCCTCCGTCGTCCACCAACTCGTCACTTATCCCGGAATTCACAAAGCAGATTTGAGTTCGATTCAGCACGTTGGGAGTGGGGCAGCTCACCTTCCACCAGAACTGGCTGCCAAGTTGCAAAAGCTCCTAACGAATGCTGAGCCTATAAGTGAAGGTGCGTGTCGTAGTGCCGTCGCTACAGTTCTATTTACTTGTTTTCGGTTCACTTTGGATGCTGATTGACTGACATTCGTTATGTTCCTTATGCCTAGGTTACGGAATGTCAGAATGTGTGAGCACCCTTTCGTTGAACGCTGTCAGCACAAGCTATTCATTCCTCTCAACAGACAATAGCCGCCCTCGTCCAACTCCGACCCGGCATGCTCAACGGTTTAGGCAAACTCGTTCCTGGATCCGCCGGTGTCCTATTCCCAGGGATGAAAGCTCGGATCGTTAAAGATTCTTACTCCTCCAACTCCTCCTCCCCGTCGGAAGAACCCGAGGACTGTGGCTTAGACGAAGTCGGCGAACTCTGGATCCAAGGAGAAAACATTTCTCCTGGGTATTGGCACAACGAAAAAGCGACCAAAGAGACGTTTACGAGCGATGGATGGTTGAAGACAGGAGATCGATTTAAGGTTAATGGAGAGGGATACTACTTTTTCGCTGATCGATCCAAGGTGCGTTTGCCTTTGCATCCTCGTCGTATGATATGATACTCAGAAATATCGCCCGTTTTATTCTTCTTAACGACCCCAGGACACCCTCAAAGTCTCCGGCATCCAAGTCTCTCCCGTCGAAATCGAAGACGTTCTCCTCGCTCATCCAGGAAAACTCATCACCGACGTTACCGTCGCAGGTGTATCCGGATTCGGACGAACCTCGGATGAAAAGGTTCCTAGAGCTTGGATTGTGTTGAGTGAAGATGGAAAGAAGCTAGGGGCGAATCGCGTATTAAAGGAGTTGGACAAGTGGCAGAAGGAGAATATGAGTCAATATAAGTGGTTGAGAGGGGGGATTCAAGTTGTTAAAGAGGTACGTCTCTTCTTTGATTGTTGGGGTGGGGATAGCTTACGGTTCGTTATTCAGATTCCCAAATCGCCGACGGGAAAGGTGCTGAGGAGAGTGTTGGTTGAGAAGTATGAGAAGAGGGTGGGGAAGAAGGTGAAGGCGAAGCTTTGAGATATATTTGCATTGTAACATCTCTCTTGATCTCCATATACATCCCTCCATCTGTAAAAGTAGATTTTATTCGCTTGGTCATGCACAGTTTCATTTGCGTCAAGGTCTTCATTTCAGTTGGTAGAGGACTAATACTCTACTTATATATCATACCAACCCTTCTGTTTCAAGGAGCAAAGACACTTCTTCTTCCAGACACTCCAGCAAAGACATCCCTTCAGACTCGGACACCTCAGCTTTCCATCCAAGTTGTTTGATGCGTTTGATTTCCGTCATTTGATTTCCACCAAACATCGCCCAGCCAACTGTGAATTCAAGACGGGGTTAGCTTAGTGATCAGGAGGCGAGAAAGACATGTACTGTACACTCACATTCACCAAACTTGGCAATAACAGAGTCGGGAAGAGGCTTCCAATCTGAAGTTTCGAGGACGCCTTTCTTGTGTAGGATCTACTTATCCAATTGTTGGGAATGAGCATAGCAAATGTTCTCTGGAACTCACGTACCTTCCCCAACTGAGACGTTACCTCGTACATTGTGAAGAAGGAATCTTCGCTCCCCACAAAATATAGTCCTTCTTTTCCAAACTTCAGTTCAGGGGTAACGTTGTTCTCTTGCCCCACCAAAGCGGCTTCGAGAATAACAAGAAGAGCATTCGCCACATCTTTGACATGACAACTCCTCATCCTGCTCGCTCCGGGACCCTACGTTCCTGCGTATCCTGCTTCCTTGCATAGAGGAAAGATAATTCGGATTGGCATTGTCACTTTTTGTGGGCCTACAGCATCGCGGTGTACGGTGAATTCCAGCAATTGCCCCCTTCTAAAATATACGAACACATACTCACCATCGCTCACCCCATAAATCCAACACGGAAAGACAATCACAGTGCGAATGGGTACATTCTCATCCTTCCCAGCGTGTACAATCTGCTTATCACAATCCAAATGAAATCCCTCACACGGCTCCAGGTCGAGCCCAATGTCGGTATAGAATTTCAAGTCTTTCTCATCGACTGGTTGGCCTCGAGCGTTGTCGCTTGTAAATCCTTGGCCAGAGGTGTGGATGTAAAGAGGAGGATCTCCAGGGTGTAATTGCGAGTAGGTTCTAAGGCCTTCTAATGTCGCTGTGAAATGCGGATATGCATATGCCTTGAGTAAATCCAAATTTCATGGTAATAGAGAGGCACATAGCTCACCTTCAACACTCCTCGGATGATCCGAACTCGCTGTATTGATCACAACAGGATGTTTACTCGCCTCTTTCTTAATCACTTCGTAATCATCCAGTGATCCTCTAATAGCTGTGACATTGGGATATAGTGCCTGAAGCTGGCTTAACTTTTCAGGCGAACGCATGAGAGCATAGATAGACATCAATGCTGGCGTTTTAGAATACTTGTCGCCTAAGAACTTCAATACTTGTCCGCCGAGGTAGCCTGTTGCTCCTAGGAAGAATATGGAGCGAGGAGGGGAAGGTTGAGTGAAGTTGTCCAACTGAGAGGGGAAGAGAGACATTTGTAACGTCAACGATTAGATGGAAGACTGGGGCTTCTTTATGTACGCCACTTGAGTCACCAATCCTGATTCCTCACACGCTAAAAATATCAAAATATCCGTCGAGCGGATATTGGTACGAAAATGAGATCTATCCGTAAGCTAGATATTCGAGTGGAGAGTTGATAGTATATACGGAAACCTTTTGGGGCATTCGATTGATGATCAGACACATTTCGTATCAAACACTGCGGGCGGTGATGGGTATTTGCAACCCATTTTTGAGCAGGCTAAAATCTCGAGTTGTTCGCACGGTTTTTTCCCAGATAAAATTTGGCTTACTTGCCGTTGAAATGACGAAACTTGTATCATAAGTATTTTCTGGATTATGTTACAATCAAACCTTATAATTGATTTGTGGGATAAAAACCTCCCAAATAGGATTAGATTTAGGTGGCTTTGCGAAAATGTGTTCAAACAAGTCAAGGATCTGTGCCTGATTTGGTGTGAAAATACTCAAAATTTTCTGACGCAATTTGGTTCACATGTCTGGAAAGTATTCGCCACGCTTTTTGCACTGTGAGAGAAACCGTTTACGTAACTTTCTGTCACAGTGCGAATACTTTCCAGACATGTGAACCAAATTGCGTCAGAAAATTTTGAGTATTTTCACACCAAATCAGGCACAGATACTTGACTTGTTTGAACACATTTTCGCAAAGCCACCTAAATCTAATCCTATTTGGGAGGTTTTTATCCCACAAATCAATTATAATGTTTGATTGTAACATAATCCAGAAAATACTTATGATACAAGTTTTGTCATTTCAACGGCAAGTAAGCCAAATTTTATCTGGGAAAAAACCGTGCGAACAACACGAGATTTAAGCCTGCTCAAAAATGGGTTGCAAATACCCATCGCCGCCCGCGGTGAAATCTATCAAAAGAAGTACAAAAAGACCTCAAATCGGAGCTCCAGACATGGTACGGATACGCATCCAGAAAGACAATAAGTCTGGCTTCGTGATATACAGTGACTCCGAAAACTGATGACACCCCTTGACCAGGTCGAATTGAGTTTTTGAATTGAATTAGTTCATTTCTCCGTAGTACTGATATGCCACAATTGAATTGATTGTTACGAGGCCTTTTAGGCCGAGTTAACTTATGTCGACCCCCCAATTGAGTACCAAAGGTTCTCACGGGTTCTAATTTTTACACGCCACCTCAGCGCTCCGAAATGCCCGCACACTGCCATCTCAACTGACGCATTGAAGTACGTCATAATTCATTCCCTTCGCTGTCGACAACTACAAGCCCATCAACCATGTCAAGCTTCAGACGCGTTTACCTTCCCTCAGCAGCCGTCGAAAGTCGTCAAGAGCCGCTCTCTGAATCACTATTGCTTCCTCCACCCCATCCAAGGTCATTTAAAGGCATCGTTACATTAAGCTATTGAGCTCTATCTAATTTTTTACTGCATACAAAACCATTTTACTTATCCAATGGGCCTCGTAATTTGCCATGTGAAGCAGTGGCACCTTTCCCCAGTGGCATATCAGTACTACGGAGAAGCTCTGATTTGAGGTCTTTTTATACTTTTGGTAGATTTGATAGGCAATGTGTCTGCTCACTACCATTGCCATTGAGGATCAGCTCACTTTGCTGACTCGAGCTCTAGCTGGGCATTGCTTGTGTAGACGCCTTATAGCTTCTCGTATTCAGTTTGTTTAAATGGACTGCCCAATATGCTTTCCGTTTCAGTCGCTACAGTTGCCACAGAGGCTCATGTAGGTTTTCGATCCAAGGCCAACTTGACGAGGCATAAGGGCCCATTAGTATTCATTTCTGAATGAATTTCCCTGCTGAATTAGCTTTGCAGGTGTGCGAGATGTTGAGCTTATTGTTGATATATCCCAATGAACGGACTGGAAGTCATACTTAGATATGAGGAAAAAACAAGAAATGGAGGCCTTCAGCCCAGAGTCTCGCTTGGAAAAAAGCTCAAATTGACGTAATTCCTGAGTTCTACAGAAATCTCAATGAAGAGTTATTGAGGTGCAGCTGGACAACAGAGGAAGGGGAGAGCATTTGAAGTCCATCCCATGATGAATTCCACCTAGGAATCCTTCCAACGAGTGCCCGATAAGGAGCAGGAAGGTATTGTCCACAAGAAGATGTATGTCAAAGTTAGAAAAACTTGAGAAAAACATAACAGAAGTTGAGCACAAACCTACACATGTGTAGTTATACCCCTCAGATCTCTCAATCTTCTTCATGTTTGCGATAAAGCACAGAACAATGCTTGCATTTTATACATCAATGATCTCTGAGAAATGACATATCTTTCTGATACCTGTGTAGGTATAACGTCAGGAAACTTAACCTCCAGCAGTGTCTGAGTCAGGCACTGAACACATCTGCACAGGTAATTTGATAGGAAATTGAGCGAGAATGAATAGCAATAGGCGCTTGCCCTCTTGATCTTGAGCCTGAGGTCAAAAAATCTATGTGAGCCTAGGTGGCAACCATAGTTGCTGTAGAGTAAGGACATAGATTTCACTGACATTTTCTATGTATGTACTTGCAGTATGTTTTATGAAGAACTGGCACAGGCCAGATATTTGTTCTGCCAGCATTTGGTCAAGTAGAGTACATGCCTCCAGCTGCTGAGTGCTGAGTGCTAAATGATTCACAGAATAGATTACATAGAGAAACAGAGAAGACAGAGTCAGGATGAGCTTGAAGTGAAACAGAGCTTTGGAGCTTATTGCCATTTCACTTCACAGTGTCACTCACTTATAACTTCATCCTCATGGGAGGGAGGTTGAGGAGAGTGAGCAGATGAGGATTGTGGGGCTGCCAGCTGACAAGGCAAAGGTGAAGGATTGAGAAGAGCATCTTTGTCATTGTGGGCAGGCAGGCAAAACTTCATCTTTAACTTTCGCACCATCAAATCACATCTACGTAATCTATTCTGTGTAAATCATTGAGCACTCAGTAGCTCTCCAGGCTGACCGAATGCTGGTGGAACAAATATCAGACCTGTCCTAGTTCTTTGTAAAACATACCATACATAGAAAATGTCAGTGAAATCTATGTACTTACTCTACAGCAACTGAAACGGAAAGTGTTGAGCAGGCTATGTTCTATATATGTAGTGGCAACTGCATACTTACCTGGGGATGTAAAGTGCTTGTTAGAGCAAGTTTGTTAGAGGTTAAGAGCGATGAGATGTAGAGGGCAATCTACGAGCCCTTTTATACTGTTCTAGAGGGTACAATACATGTGACTAACTAAGAACGATAAGCTACAAACAATAAGACAAGGACAATAAGTCCCAGACAATAAAGCATAGATAATAAGATTCTTATCACATCATTGTTGTGATTCCTTATTATCATATTGATGGCTGCTTACATAATCTGCCAATTCAACACTCCCCCTTGCTAAGCTGCATGGTTAGTGCATGTAAGCATAATGGCACTATAAGCAGCCAAGCTTCATCTTCCTTAGGTTCTTCAACTTGTATAAAATTGAAGTCCTAGCTGTGATCTAAACTTCTCGAATTTTGTATGTCCAAGATTCTTTGTAAACAGATTGGCAGGATTATCATTCCTGTCTATAAAGACTACTTTGACTTTCTTGTCTGCAACCTGTTCTCAGATAAAGTGGAATTTAACATCTATGTGTTTTGAACGTTTTTCCATAACAGGGTTTGATGCAATGAAGATAGAGCCTTGGTTATCCCCATATATGTCAACTGTTTTTATTGGCATGTCAATCTCTTTTAAAAGAGACTTTACCCAATCACTTAGTGCCATATATTCAGCTTTGGTAGAGCTTAGTGCAATTGTGTTTTGTGCTCTTGACTTCCAGCTGAAAATGTCATGGGCTAATGTTAACAAGAAGCCTGTATGTGATCATCAAGTAGTTGGATCTGATCCCCAATCAGAATCTGTGTAAGCAGCAAGGCCTGTACCTAATGTGTTAGCATTTGTATCCAATTTCTTGAATCTGTCATACACCAAAGCATAGTGTTGAGTACCAAGAAGGTAACAACAAATATAAAGTGCCTTGTTTAAGTGGTCGTTTGATGGGTTTGCTGCATGCTGTGCTAGTTTAGAAACTGCAAAGGTGATGTCAGGATAGGTTCCTAACACGATATAGAGAAGAGACTCAATAACTGTTTGGTATCTCTGATGAAGAACTGGGTTGACTGAAGAGTCATTCTTTGAAGGATAATATCCTGCAGGTAATGGAGTAGCAAAAGCTTTCACATTTTGCATACCACATCATTCTCGTACCTTCTCAAGGTAAGCACACTGATCAAGATAGATCTTGCTGCCTTTCCTGACAATGTTCATTCTAAGGAATTCCTTAGCATCGCCATTTCTTCATGAATTTTGCCTTTAGTTTGAGAACTAGTTTTCTGTTTTCACCACAGAATAGGGCATCATCTACATAAACAACAGCAATGACTATGTAGTCATTCATGTTATAGATGAAGATTCTGGCATCAGAATTGATTCATTTAAAACTGAGTTCTGCCATGGACTTGCTGAGACCTTTCCACCATGCAAGACCTGCTTGCTTAAGTCTATATAGAGATGAAGTAACCAGATAACTTTGCATTCTTTTTCAGGTTCTATAAAAGCTTCTGGTTGTTCCATATAGATCTCTTCTTTTAGTACACCATATAGGTAGGTACTACAATTATTGAGGGCTGCCAAAGCAAAGATAAGGCACACTGTTTTGAAGTGAACAACTGGTGAGAAGACTTGATCATAGTCTAAACCTTCGATCTGTGAAAAGCCTTTAGTGATGAGTCTCACCTTCTTATGACCATCAGTTTTTTTATGACTTTCCTGTTTTCAGGACGATCTACAAGTTTGAAAGTTCTGTGCCTGTGAAGTACCTCTAGTTCTTCATGGCAAGCAATTTTCCATTCCTCTTGCTCTTTATCTGGTAAAAGAGCAATTTCTTGGAGTGTCCATGGAGAGATCCAATTGCATTGTAAAGCAAGAGATTTATTAAATGTACTCCTCCTTCCTGGCATAGTTTTGCCTGATCTTCATAGAGATTGTTGTTTTCATCTGTATCAGATGCAGAATACTCATCATCTGATGTGGATGTCTGTGGCCTGAGAGTTTCATCATCATTTTCAGGGTGACTTTGTCCAGCAGAACTAGGACTTGGATCCTGTGGTTCTGTGGCTGGTTTAGCTGTCACCAAGTCACACATTCTCTTGCAGCTATATCTGTATCATGCTTATCAGCTGCGACTTGTTTATCTGCATCATGAGCATGCTCGCCAGGGTGCCAAGTGCTGCCCTGTATCCATGGCTGGTTAGAGTCAGGTACAAAGTTTTCAAGTCTTCTCAGTGCAGGAGGTGGACTCATTCGCCTAGGTTGCCTCAGAGGTGTCTGAGGTGGAAGCTGAGGTGGTGTTTCAGAGGTGGCATTTCCAGAGGTGAACTCCACAGACTCTGATTGTCAGCATTGTCATGCTGTACATCAGGTCTCCTTTTGGAAGGTATGTGTGGACTTGATGGGAGGTCTTCATTGTCACCATCAATAGATATGTGAGGGATATCCTCTTTAGGATTGTGTGGTACATCTTTCAATGTTACAGGTAGTTGTTTAGAGTTGTTTGTGGTTGTACTGCATTGAGGAAACATAGTTTCATTGAATATTATTGAATATTGCCTGTGCTGAAGTAAATAGCGCATTGCTTTTCTGCATGAAGATATTGCCATGACTGCCTGGTGCAGGGCCAAGGTAGGTCATTAGTTCTGACTTTGGAGAGAGTTTGTTCTTTTGAACTTTCTCTGGAATATGAATGTATGCTCTGCAGCCAAGAACACGTAAGTGATCCATATGTGGCTTTGCTTTTTCAAGAACTTCATGTGGTGTAAGCCATTGATCGTGTCGCAAGAGAGTATGAGTGTGTAGGTGTAGTGCATGCATAACACAAATTCCCACCAGGATTCAGGAAGACATGCATGAATGTGCATTGCTTCAGCCTTATCCATTATAGTGCACATAAAGTGCTCAGCACAATCATTTTGTTGGGGGAGGTATGGTGTGCTTTGTAGGATCTTGATGCCTTTGTCTTTCAACATATCAAGAAAGGCACCTTTGATGAATTCTCCCCCTGCATCAGACATCCATTGTTCGACTTTCATCTTGTATTGGTTCTCAACCATGGCGAGCCATTGTTGAGTAGCACGTATTGGTGTTTTCTTATTTGACAAGATGAAAGGGGTGTGGGCCAATGCTGCGCGTGGCAGGAACAAGGCCGTCTCCATTCATCCAAGCATATTCAGCTTGCATTTTCCATTTCTTTTTCATGCAATTTCCAATGATGTACAGGGTCACTCACTGTCTACACTGACAAATCAATGAGGTGCATAATCTTCGCAATAATGTGAAAAATTTCCTTTGCTGAAAGTTAATTAACAGCTCAGACATTGACTATATGGAAAAACCTGAAAATGCACCCAACCTCAACAAAACTTAATGTCTAGAGTTTACTTTGCACAGCAATGAGGTCACGAGAAGGGGTTCAGCCACTGTGAATTAAATCAGACAAAACAGCACCCCTGATCTATGTGTGCATTAAACAGAGTTCAAGAAAAGAAGCATTGATGGAAAGGATGGATTGAGATCTCTAACCAGGAGGATAAACCTAGTTCTGCTCTTGTCAGCCTGCAAACCAGATATCAATATTTACGCTGATACAATTAGCTGACACTGAACCTTAAATTTGTGATACTGTTGTCTGACCCTGTAAAAAGGGAATGTAAGTAGTTGGGCAGGGGTATTTCACAAAGAAGTTATAATAAAATATTATTAGAGAATTACATCAATAATATGCACTACTAATAAGGATCTTACCTGTATTGAAGGCTCAGGTTACTGAAATAGATTTAGAAGCAGAGCAGAGGACACAAAAGGTGTCCCAAGTCACATCACATAGACAAAAGTGAGCAGAGGAGCAGAATGAAGCAAATGTTTGAGTTTTTGTGTTTGCATGCACCAGAGCACTATGGCCATAGCTTAGGATGAAGATCATCCTAGTTTATAATGAAAATCAAAAATCAACCTAATTTCAACTGCTGTTAGGTTTATGCATTTTCATCTGTTTTCATCCTAATGCAGTAGGTTGTTTTCCAACCTACATACACAACCTTTCATAGGTTGATTCTTTTGGTTTACTTATGAGCATACATAGAAGTGTAACAAAGTGTATTATACCTGTACATATACTTTACTTGTAGTAAATCTGTAGTAACTTACTGAAATGAAAGAAGTATGAATGCGAGCTGTCTGGTTAGTATCCGATATGAGTTGGATAGGATCTGATGGGAATTGTAAAACTAAACAGATTTGTGGCAACTCAGAAATGAATTGGAAATGAATTGGAAATGAAATGGAACGAAAGGGGAAAGTCAGAAAGGAGTCGGAAGTGATTGGAAGGAGTTATGGAAAGGCATAGGCTTTACACATGTACTACTTGCTAACTACTTATATAGGATATATAATTAGTTGAGGAGCTGGTACATATGTCGGTCACTGTAAATATTGATGTAGAATGACTGACAGCTCTCCAAAACAGTACTGCTACTCCACTCCCTCGGAGAACTTACACCAAACTTTGGTAGAAGATGTATGCTTCTGACCAAACATCAAACATCTACCACACTAGCCAATTGACCACTGTCTACATTGCAGTGAGAAATCTTGTATAGGCCAGTATTCATGTCCCACACTGTGAATAGTGTGAACCATTCAATGTACACTAAAGCTAAATGTGATGGTCTCCAATAATGAGAAGACAACTCGCACTTGTGCTACACGAATATCTATGGGCATACTAACCAGTTTGATGAATTGAGGGAATACACAGCATGATTACCCTGCCAACTGTTGCCCACATCAGACTCAGATTCATTAGCCCAAACTAGCACTGTGTCAAAGTGCCCAGCAATGAGATGACCCCTCCTTTTGTCAGTGCGTGCTGGGTACGTGAATGCTGTCAGCAGTTGAGTATTCACCAGTAAACAAATCATGCTGCAAGTACTTGACTCAGTGATATACTGAGACTGCCGATATGCCAAGAAATGGTAGTCAACCTCAGTTTCAAGGTGTCTGGCTGTAAGGTCAGGATTTGCTAGTTGTATGCAAAAGAAAAAGATTGCCCCATACTTGTTCTTCAGCTCAGAAAGCTTTACTGTACAGACCAAAGGATGCTTGGTGAGTTTGAGCTGTCAGTGACTGTTAAGCCCTGGTGGTATCCAATGCACATGAGGCAGTGGGTGCTGACCATCCTGGTGCCATAGTATATAAGAGTGGTGTTGCAGCACCTTCTCCTTTTGCTCTAACCACAGCATCATCTGGGGATACTCATCTTTGTGGTTTGTTGACTGATAAGCATCCTTGGTGAGGTCAATGTGGAGGTGCTCTGTGTACTTGGTGTTGAAATTGTCAAAGGTACCAAGGCCTTTAACTGTTTTGACATAGTGGTTGAGAAAATGGACTTTCAGAATATGGATATCAGACTGGATACCAAGGTCAATGAAGATGGATTTGTTGTCATGGAAGCTTTGAAGTGCAGTCATCATGAGAGCCAATGTAGAGTTGGAATGGATGGGATACTGCGAAAGAAAGAGGAAGTCTAAAAGACCTCGGAAGCAGTGCAAAAGGTGCACACTTGAAGCACCCCCATATAGAGGGCAGTCTGCCACGAGGCCAAGCAAGAACCACAAGATTTGGTCATGCTCTTGGCCAGAAAGATGAGAAAGGGTTGTGATTCCCTTCATGAAAATGCAAATGTGGTGGCATCAAGCATCAATTTCATGGGCACCATATGCACTGATGACCCACATCTTGAGGTGCTTGAAAACACCCTGATAAAGTTGGTGGAGAAGATCGGGGGTGATGGCAGAAGAGTGGCCCAGAAGGGTTCAAAAATGGGTTTGATTCCTACTTCCTTACATGCTGTAACAAAAGCGGCAGCACCTTCATCGACCTTCTGTAGTGCATCTAAAACAGCACCAAGACTCTGTAGGGGATGGGGCTCCATGTTCTCGCCAACTCGCTGATGAGGTATTGTACAGCATGGACAGAAGCTGGTTATTCCACAAGTGATGAGAATTTGCTCTGGATAATCACCAATGTAGGCAGCAAAAATGGGATGAGCAAGATGGTCAACACCATCTCCACTTGTCATGACAATGCCTGTTTCACCAGCCTGCTCAAGGGGCTTTGTGATGTGTTTCATGCAAGTGTGAAAGAGATTGGTAGCACATCTTCTATGTGATGCTGCAGACTTAATATGTTCCAAATGGTGATAGAGCTAGTAAGTGTAGTAGGTAGAAATGTAGCTTTCAATAGAAAACTACTAAAACTCTCAATAAAACACTTAATAAGACTCCTTAAGTTTGAAGGGGTCTCGGAGAGATAAGGACTTGGGAGCAAATGTCCACACTCTAGAAGGTATGATGGTTTGTGTAGGTAGTAAGGTTTGGAATAGGTGAATTCACTTGAATGGAGATTCCTCCAATAAAGCTCTAAACTGAGATTCCTCAGTGACACTAACTGCAAGTCTGCAGGTTGGGATTCCCCTATTCAAGATCAAACACAAAATAACAATCAAATCACAATGATACTCTCTAATTCCATCTGAAGACAAGGTTCTCTAGTGTCAAATGGGGGTGGTTGGTTTCTGTGGTACATATCTACAGGTGAGTGCTTTATATACATGTCTAATAATTTAGTCTAAACTGAATACATAGTTGCAGGCACAGGAAGGTAGTTCATCATCTCTAAGGTAACTTCCATCATTCCAATGCGTTGAATGACTCAAATGAGTTTTGAATTCTTGTGCTCTAATTTGGTAAGTGCAGCCTCTGCCTTGGAACTGCAGGCACATCAATTTCTATTCTTCTCTTGTTACTTTCTCTTCATTGAGCTTCCCTGAGCTTGTTCTTGACTTGTTTCTTATTCTTTAATGCTACCACTGCTTGTATCTCTTGGTTATGAGTCTCCTGGCATGGGTATCAAGGTGCGTTGCTTTGCCATTCACTCGTGATTGAGTATTTACTAGTATGGAGCCACAGCTCCGTTCTTTTACTAGTACTGATTGAGGAGTCTTACGCAGATAGACTCTGTCAAACCAGGTTCAAGTGAATATGTTTTATTATCATCGCGATTTTCTAGGGGTATATGACTATCGGTCATATCAATGGGAGGAGGGAAGATAACCAAGGAGGATGTATGCATGCTTGGACAGTTTCCTGTGTATCTCCTTCAGAATATTACCAAGTGTCATATAGACAGGGTATGCTGACTTATTCTGAAAGAGTGTGAGTTGAGTCTTGTCAGAGGAAATGATGAGGGGCACAACAGTATGGCCTTTCCCAGCAGTCTTGTCAAGTGCATCCTGAAAAAACAGATTAAGTTGAAGAGACACAGCTTGGAAATGGGCCAACACACCTGAGTGGACCACCACTAGCTTCCTGTGTGCATGTCATGATATAACTGCTCAGAATTTGGCATCACTGTAGAGTGCCTTTACACATTCCAATACCACAACCTCTTGACAGTGAAATTGTGGTTGACTGGGAAGGCTCCTGTCAATGATCTTGTTGAGCTCGCTGGTGTTATGAAATGATAAACCAAGCTTTTCAGAAACCTGAAGAATAGCAGTGAGCAAAGGAAATATCAATGAAAAATGAAAATAAACATACACTGCCAATGGAAAGCAGCTCATCAAGGGCTGTAGAGCTGGGCCCACAAAGTTTGGCCCATTTTCTGAGGCGAATGGTGCCCATATATTTGCATCATGTCTGAGCTTCTGAGCATATGCTTCATGGTCACCTATGGACCTTGTCTGTGACACGAGAGAAGCCCCAGCAAGTGGACATGGATATGATTGGATGTGTGGTTCACAAAGGATATTGGTTTGGGGTGGAGGTGGACATGCAGCAGGGAGAGTGATGGGATTGTAGGATAGTTCTGCTTCTGGCACTGCTTCCAGATCTGGTGATCCTAACCTTGCCCAACCTCCGCTTCCCAATCATGCTCACACCCAGCTGCTGCAGCAGCTTTGTCATCACAGTCATTGTCAGAGTGGTCACTGCCTTCTGGGTTGACATCATGATGCAGGTTATCATAGTCGCCAAAATAATCCCCACTAGGGTCAACTTCCATAAGCTCAGCTCGTTGCTGTACTCCAAAGCCATGTAGGAGTGTGTTTATGAGTTGAGGATGAAGCAGTGGTAAATCTGTGTCCAGAGAGGCAGCATATGTACAACATGCTAAGTTCTGGGTCTTCGAGAGATGCTGTTTAAAAAAACCTCCAGCAAAAGATTTGTTGCGACCTTTACAGGTACTTGACATATGTAGAAGTTGAATAGAACAAGGGTTACAGAGTGAAGAGAGTATGAAACTGCAAAAAATATCGGAGTTAGAAGTTGAGCCAGGGTCGTCAGTTTGATGAGAAGTTAGTGCACCATGAAACACAATGTACCCGAGTCACAAAGTCCCCCCAATCTTGGTCCTATACCACTCCCATGGCTCCCAAAACTCCCCCAACTCTCCTTGATATCCTCAGACAGACCAAACTTAATACCAGAGAAACCATGCCAGGAACGCAGCTGGACACCAGTAAGTCTGACAACACATACACGAAGCTATCAAGCATTTTAATCACCACAAATCACAGAGCAACCTCAGGCTGCCAAAGGCAATGCCCTTCAAAAAGGTAAGTGTGCATGTGTGACTTATATTTGATGAGAACTGATCACTCACTGTTTCCACAAGTTACCACCAGGACAGGTGGAAAATAGACGGCTGATGTGGCAGCCAACTCAAAGTTAACCAAGAAACAGCGAACCACTGTGATAGACACTTCAGCTGATGCCTTTATCACATGCAAGCGCACTACTGCACAAAAAGCTGGGTCCAGTGAGTTATACAATGCCAGCTCCAAGCCATTGTTAATACTCACATTCTTCACTGACAGCTCGAAAACCCACTGTCAAGGCAATGGTCATCACTCCAGAGCCAGAAATTGAACAAACCCTCAAAGATTCTGAGGAAAGCGACAAAGACAAGTTAAGGAACCCAAATGCAGAAAATAGTACAGAGGAAGATGCTGATATACATGATGTTGATGACACTGACTTGGAGCAAGAGGTATTTCTTCACTGCTTTCGTTCTGCCTTGTCTAAGTTGTTGTCTAGCATGTTGAGCTTGTAGGAAATGCAGCGTCAAACCTTTTTTGGTCATCTGACTATTTGACTGATTATTTGCCAAACAGTCACTGTTCTCGAGAGTGAGGACCATAGCTTCATAGCACCCTCGACTCTCCAGCACTCATCCAATCACTTATCTGTAGCTTCCTCCATTGAAGATGATTTCATCATTCCTCCAGAGACTGATATCTCTGAGACATCTAGCATCCAGGGAGATTTTGAGAATGATGCTAATGAGGATGAACCAGTGGTATGTCATGTATTCTCTCTTATGTTATTCATACTCACCTTCTTACTCACTGGTCAACGCCAGGTCTCTGCCAGAGATGTGAAGTACAACTCCGAGGTATATGTTCTCTTTAACTTTTTTTTTTATGACTGTACTCATACCTGGCTCTCAGCATCCAGTCTTAAAACTGCAGACTACTGTACCTGCCAAGCCACACAGGAAGAGTGATAAGGACACTACTAACTCAAAGGTGATAACTGAAAAAGAGGTCTCAGCAAATGTTTGTACTTGTATTCTTGACTGAAAACTTGTTTGCATTAACTACTTTTCTCAGCCACTCAACAATGGCTGGGACACAAGCACTCATATGAAGTATCCTGACATTGGCCAGCACCACATCTCACTCAAAGAACAACCTCTTCATTTGAAGAGAGTTATCAACAGTGCCATTGACATTGCCATCGGCATTGCACTTTTCCAGGACCCATTCCCAGAGCCAGATGCACAGCAAAAGTATATCTGACTTGCTATCTCAACTTCATGCAACCAACATAATTAATCAGCTATTCTGGACTTAATCAAATGTGACCAGTGTTATAACGGCCTTACTATCTCCTATGTAAGTGCCCAGAGCTCAGTGGTGCTAGTGACTAATGCATATCATTCTAGATTTCCTCTCGTATCATGCACATGAGGGGTGAAGTAAAGAAAGAAGCAGCCAGACTTGTGCCAGGGTTATACGACCTTCTCAAAATTGTGTTGAGGCACACTCAAAGCTCGTCCAGGACCTTCTCAAGGCTTGTTGTTATGTGTTTCCACTTTCTGATGTATGTTTGCCTCAAAATCTCAAGTTTGCATACACTGCTCACTATGGTCTCTCTAGCCCATGAAGACATCTACCTGGTGCAGTAACCAGCCTTACCTGCATCCAGCTGTTCTGGCAGTTTTGAAGGCTTCATTCTGGGACATCAAATCCAACCAAAACACTGTTTCAATTGGCAAGCACTACCAAGACATATTCCATTCAACATTTAGTGACAATACTGACAAGGAAATACCAACGTCCATGCTAGCTCTTGTCAGAGTAGCGGTATGTAATTGTTTTCATCATGCATGCACAGAGACAAAGCTGACTTGTGAATTGTGATTTACATAGATATTTGCTGCTCTGAAAGAGTATTCGACTGGTGAGTGCCACAAAGAAGACTTTGATGTGACGGTCTTTAGGGAGGAGTACAACAAGCATGTGCAGCTTTGTACAGAGCAGATCATCAAGCCCGATCAGTCTGGATGTCAAAAATACCACAACTTGACAGCACGATTGTATCATGAGGCGAGCAAGTGAGTTGTCCTCTCATTGGCTAATGCTTGAGTTTAGTGCTCAATGAATCTAGGTCCACTGTTTCATTTGCCAAGTCAGAGCTGCCCAACATTGACGTTGATGGAATGGAGTAATTCTGTACATACATAGCTGTGTCACTTGTTTCGTACCTCGTTTGTTACATTATTACTCTTACTTTAATGATTATGCTCATCAAATTGTCCCTATTTCCAATCATTGCATGTGTATAAAATTGGCAATCATGCATATATTTCAAGTAAATAGTCGTCAAATATTGCTGAAGAGCCGAATATTTGTGACATCTTGCTTGGGGGGCTAGCATTCTTGGCAATATTTGGCAATACCAGAAAATCAGCTTTATGGGACTTGATTTTGCTAAATTTACCATTGATATATGGTTGAGGGTTTTCCTGATGATGTCAGCCTCTAAGGGCGCCATTCTGCAGCCACTAAGGGCACTACCAGGTATTATGCAGTCTAGGACAGCTGCCAGTGATGGCGCAGTGTCCAGGGCTTGCGTGGCCCATAACCTGTTGAGCAGGCTATGTTCTATATACATAGTGGCAACTGCATACTTACCTGGGATGTAAAGTGCTTGTTAGAGCAAGTTTGTTAGAGGTTAAGAGCAATGAGATGTAGGAGAATTCCTGTTATTAGAGGGCAATCTACAAGTCCTTTTATACTGTTCTATAGGGTAAAATACATGTGACTACCTAAGAATGATAAGCTACAAACAATAAGATAAGGACAATAAGTTCCAGACAATAAAGTGTAGATAATAAGATTCTTATCACATCATTGTTGTGATTCCTTATTGTCATGTTGATAGCTGCTTACATAATCTGCCAATTCAACAGAAAGCATATTGGGCAGTCCATTTAATGGAACTGAATACAAGAAGCTGTAAGGCGTCTACGCAAGCAATGCCCAACCAGAGCTTGAGTCAGAAAAGTAAGCTGATCCTCAATGGCAATGGTAGCTCACCCATCAAATGTATGAAAGGGGTGTGGGCCAACACTGCGTGTGGCGGGAACAAGGCCATCTCTAAGCATCCAAGCATATTCAGCTTGCATTTGAAGACGACGTAAGACATCAATAACCACACATTTGTAAAAACAGGGAAGCAGATGACAACGCGTGACGAGTAAGGTGACTACAGAAATATATGAAAGTCATATATGCCAGTATTGCATGTTTCAAGGTGTTGTCGTGTATCTTGCAATGTGGAGATGAGGGAGGATGTCGGGAGAAGTGGGGAATACTAGATAGGAAAGGTATGAACACAGCCACACGGATAAATTCGGTCCAACCCGTTTATCAGACGGATAGATGGGACCGTTTTAAGCATAGCCACAAGCAGAAGTTGAGTGTAATAAACTCAGCCTCATTTCATTCGGCCTCGTAACTGTACCATTCCGAAGCAGCGTTCACGTCACGCATCACGGAGGGGTCTGAACAGTTCATTTTCCATAGTTCGTCACGCATCAGACCGGACTGAACTGCGTGATGAGCTGTCCAAAAACGGCAATTTCTGTGGTCTGAAAAGCAAAAAAAATTGCCGTTTTTGGTCCGCAGGTTGGGATTCCCCTAATCAAATAAACTCTAAAACTCTTTCTCTGTTGTCACCCGAAGACGAGGTCTCTAGTGTCTAACGGGGGCGGGTTGTATGTCTACATATCTACATCTACTGTACTTATATACATGTCCAATGAATTAAAGTAAAAGATGAACAGGTATATAATTGCGGGCGCGAATGGATAGTGTGTCTGTGGCGGTGGCTTGGAGCCCAAGCATATGCCTTTCTGTTCTTCGGTTCTTCTTCTTTCTCTGCGATCAAGTTTCCCTGAGCTTGTATTTCAATTGTTCTTCAGTTCTCCGTAACAGGTTTCCGAGAGTCTCCAAGAACTCCCTTACTCGGGATCAAGGTTTAAGCTTTCCATTGTTCACTCGTAATCTGAGATGACTAGCCTGGAGCCACAGCTCCGTTCTTTAGGCAGTCCTGACCAAGGAGTCTTAAGCGGATAGCCTCTTCGGGTCAGATTCAAGTAAGTGGTTTTATTATAGTCATCGTGATTTTACAGGGGTGTACGACTTGCAGTCATATCACCGGTCACCTATCCGCTCGACGGATATTTTGGTATTTTTGCGTGTCAGGTCTCAGTTGCCCAGTCCCACGTTGAGAACACGGTGAGATTATGATTCCTAATGTTCTCCATTTGAGCTCCATTCCTTGTGATGAGACTCTCACCGGGTCCTACATGGGCCACTTAGCGTGTGTCTATCTAATTATTTGAATGATATCCTGTGGTTACAGATACTGGACTTGTGATATTTTCTGATTGGCGAGAATAGAAGATAGGGGTGTGACGCGTCGAGTCATGTCGCGAATCGCGTAATAAAGGAATTGGATCAGAAGGAGAATTTGAATAAATATAAGTGGTTGAGAGGCGAGATTCAAGTTGTTAGAGAGGTGCGTCTCCTTTGATTATGAGGGATGTGGATGGCTGACGGCTCGTTATTCAGACTCCCAAATCGCTGACGGGAAAGGTATTGAGGGTGTTGGCTCAGGGCTGAGAAGTATGAGAAGAGGCAGGGGAAGAAGGTGAAGCCAAAGCTTTGAGCAGGGTTGTCGTGGTCACAGTAGTATTCATGGTTATAATTTACGTGGATTTGCACAAGTTGTAACATCTATCTTCATCTGTAAAGTTAGATTTTATTCGCTTGGTTATACAGTGTACTGGGGAAAGGTGCCACTGCTTCGCATGGCAAATTACGAGGCCCATTGTATAAGTAAGTAATACTGTAAAATTGACTAAAAAAATTAGATAGAGCACCTTGAACGTTGGATGGAGGAGCCCATAGTGGTTCAGAGAGCGGCAGTTGGACTTGCGACGGCTGCTGAGGGAAGGTAAATACGCCTGAAGCTCGTCGTGGTTGGTGGGCGGCAAGGCAGAAATGAGCTATGACGTATTGAGCGTCAGTTCGGGTACTTCGGAGCGCTGTGGTGGCGTGTAAAAGTTAGAACCCGTGAGAACCTTTGCTACTCAATTGAGGGGTCGACATAAGTTAACTCGGCCTAAAGGGCCTCGTAACATAGATTTATTTGCGTCAAGGTCTTCATTTCAATTGGGAGAGGACCGCTAAGTACTCTAATACTTATATTGTATCATACCCCTCTGTTTCAAGAAACAAAGACACCTCCTCTTCCAGACACTCCAGCAAAGACATCCCTTCAGACTCGGACACCTCAGCTTTCCATCCAAGTTGCTTGATGCGTTTGATTTCCGCTACGATACTCCCGCCTAACATCGACCAGCCAACTGAGAATATTTATAAGTCTAGTTGAGGAGATATATGATTGTGCAGTGCACACACATTCACCAAATTTGGCTGTAACAGACTCGGAAGAGGCTTCGATTCTGAAAATTTTAAAGCACCTTTCTTGTGAAGAATCTACTCCGAGTCATCCGTTGAGGATGAGGATCTCAAATTCAGCCGCGTACGCGATTCTAGATTCTGAACCTCACGCACCTTTCCCCACTGAGAAGTTATCTCGTACATCGTGAGCAAGGGATTCTCGCTCCCCACAAAGTACAGTCCCTCTTTCCCAAACTTCAGTTCCAATTTCGTCTCCTGACCGCTCGCCAAAGCAGCTTGCAGAATAACAAGAAAAGCATCCGCCACATCTTTGACATGACAACTCATCATCCTATTGGCTCCGGGACCCCAGGTTCCTGCGTATCCTGCCTCCTTGAATAGAGGGAAAAGATTACGGATTGGCCAGGTTAATCTTTGTGGGCCTAGAACATTTGTGTGAATTCTACTAGCAGGAGGTCTCCAAAATATAAATATCCGAGTACTCACCATCGCTCAACCCATAAATCCAAGTCGGAAAAAACAATCACAGTACGAATGGGCACGTCCTCGTCCTTCCCAGCTCGTATAATCTGCTTATCGCAATCCAAATGATATCCCTCACACGCCTCCAAGTCGAGTCCAACGTCGGTGTAGACTTTGAAGTCTTTCTCGTCGACTGGTTGGCCTCGAGCGTTGTCGCTTGTAAATCCTAACCCAGAGGTGTGGATGTAAAGAGGAGGATCTCCAGGGTGTGAGAGTGAGTAGGTTTTGAGGCCTTCTAATGTCGCTGTGAAATGCGGATATGCATGTGCCTTGAGTAAACAAAAAATTAGAGGCATATAACTGAATTCACCTTCAACACTCCTCGGATGATCCGAACTCGCCGTATTGAACACAACAGGATGCTTACTCGCCTCATTCTTAATCACATCGTAATCATCCAATGATCCTTCAATGGCTGTTACATTTGGATATAGTGTCTGAAGCTGCCTTAACCTCTCAGGTACTGGTGAACGTATGAGGGCGTAGATAGACATAGACGCTGGTGTTTTGGAATACTTGTCGCCTAAGAACTTCAGTACTTGTCCACCGAGGTAGCCTGTCGCTCCTAGGAAGAATATGGAACGAGGAGGGGAAGGTTGAGCGAAGTTGTTCAACTTGAAGGAAGAGGAAGACATCTGGAATGCAAATAGGTAGATGTTCGAGGAGCAATTCCTTTTAACCAACGACGCCCCTTGAGCCACCATCCTTCACTAATCAGTCCCACGTCAAGAACATGGTGAGATTATGGTTCCTTATCTTCTCCGTTTGTTCTGATGGGACCTCTTATACTATTTAAGTCGCAGCCCACGATTATGAATGGCAGACTTCTGATATGCTTGGTCATCTGACAACAGAAGACGCGGTAGACGACGAATAGGAAACGCGAAAATAGGGGCTCTGACGCATCAGCAATGCGTCGAGTCATGTGTAGGACACGGTTGTCTGAATCGCCGGTTTTCAACGACACCCACGGCATGAGTGCATATTTGGATGAAATTTTTGGATGTCAATAAATCTCGGGTTTTCTCGGTGCCGGTACAGTTCCATATGCATAGAATCTTTGCCTAAAAACGGTCGCATATATAGTAGTGCGGCCATTGTGGAAATATTTGAGATTTACTCCAAAAAATGCTTGACAAAAATGCACTCATCCCCGCCGTGAGGTGTGCACCGACGCGTCCATCATGTGCATGTTCGTGTAACATTTGTCATGTTTTTTCCCAGGATCGTTGGCTTTCAACCGCACTACCATCAACCGATTCCTCTACGATGTTGAGGATCCTTCTGCGAATCGTTTCCTATCTCATGATTTTTCCTACAAGCTTCCTATCAAGCACTAATACTATCCATTATACTAGTGTTACTGCAGAGATACTTAAACATCTGGCCCACAAAAACAACAGTGGCAGTCTGATTCGCCTCCTGGTGGCACTGCATAGCTCCTATCTCGATCCTCCTATGCAATGTCAAGACCATATCTACGTGGGTTTTGATGCGATTTTAGGCCACTCGAATCACTCCCATACTCTTGACTGACTCCATCTTCCCAGTCTACACAGGAGGAGTGAATTATCGCGGTCTGTCGCTTCCCTTTGCAGTGCCGCTTTCGGCTTCTGAACCTGGGTCTTGCGGAAGTGTTCTACCTCTACCAGCGATGATCAAAGATTCAATCAATCGGTGCAAAGTCGTCGTAAGACTTTCTTAGACCTGGAGGCGCTGTAGTTTGTGGAGAAGAGGCATTAGGTTTGCAAATCAGGGTCAAAGATTCGTTTATCACAATTTGGATCAGCTAGTAACTGATAAGCCTCAAGTTCCTTGATTTCGAATGTTGGACGGTAAATTTATCTCCCAACGAATCTGATAGTCAGCGGACATGAACAAGGGAATAATTGACATTCTCACTACCTCTCAGCGGGACGATGCCTGTAAAAGAACTGCTGATTTGGTTCGGGTTCAGGAGACTCTAAGATGATTAAGTAGTGAGAAAGGTACTGAATCAAGGCAAGCTCTCGCGTTACCGTGAAATACCAGGTTCTTGAGCACTTGGTGAGCACGCGGGCGTCAGTCAAGGTCAAGAAACAGCACACTAAGCAAGCTTGCGCGTTACTAAGGATGCCGACTTACAATCAGTCAAGATGTAAGGTTCAAATACAGATGTGTATTGCGAGGTAGGAAAAAGTTATCACAAGAGTACATACCAAGATACTTATATATGTAATTAGTGAGTCATTAGAACTATCTAGAATAGAACGGAACTTTCATCAGAATGTTGTAGAAAAGGAAAGAAAGAAAGAGAAAACGGATGCCCGAGGCATGCCCGAAGCATCAATTACATTGCAAGTACGGTAAATTGAGACGTAGCAAACTCAAAGAAACAGAATACAAGATACTTACATCGTTCCATTACAATGCCCTACGATCATACATTTCTACCCCCTAAAGGTTAGAACGACATGGATGCCCCCCCCCCCCCCCCCGACTCGGTTGAAGTCCCTATCCACACAGGACTGTTGTCTCGCTCGTGCGTATAAAAGGCCTTCTACATCGTTTGCTTTTTATTCAAGTTGTCTGAACATCATCATTTTCCAAAATGCGACCTCAGCTTGTATCTCTCCTATTTTCACTATCAGCCGTATGCGTCGGCACCGGAGCCTCAGTCATCTCAGCTCGTGCATCTGATGCTAGCGGCTCTGGAAAACTTGTGTTTTGTCATTTCATGGTGAGTACAGATTCTCAGTCGTCCTTACATTCCCGAATTTATCCATTATCCCATGATTCTAGATTGGTATCGTATCAGACCGTAGCAGCTCTTACGCCTACGACGCCGACATGACCCGCGCAAAAGCGGCCGGGATTGATGCCTTTGCATTAAACATCGGAACCGACGGTTACACAGATCAACAACTCCAATATGCCTACGACTCTGCAGCCAGAAACAACATGAAAGTCTTCCTTTCCTTCGATTTCAACTGGTAGTTTATACGGCTCTATTCCCCAAATTGCTGGTCTTATCAACAAGTACTCTTCATACCCCTCACAACTTATGGTCGACAACAAAATCTTTGTTTCCTCGTTCGTTGGAGATGGGGTGGATGTCAATGCGATACGGAAGTCGGTGTCGAGTCCGTTGTATTTCGCTCCAAACTTCTATCCCGGGCAAGCGGATTTTAGTCAGTTGGATGGAGCGTTCAGTTGGCAAGCGTGGCAGACGAATGGTCAGAATCGGGCACCTAGTAATGGTCAACTTGTTACGATTGACAGTGAGGACAAGTCTTATGTGAATGCGTTACAAGGGAAGGGATACATTGCTCGTAAGCATTCTTTCTTTTTCTCTACGATCTCATTAAGGCTGATTTTGCCTTGTTTTTCTTACTGTTGCGTTTCTCAGCTGCCTCGCCATGGTTTTCTACGCACTGTGGCAGAGAAGTGTCCTTACAGCAAAAACTGGGTTTTTCCTGGCGATTGCTTTGGTACAACCGCTGGTTCGAAATCCTCGCTCTAAAACCTCGCTTCGTTGAGATGATAACGTGGAACGACTACGGAGAATCTCACTACATTGGTCCGTTGTCCTCACCGCATTACGACGATGGAAACTCTAAATGGGTGAATGACATGTAAGTTTCAACGCCCAATCATCAATATGCAAGTTTGACTGATCTCATTTCTTATAGGCCTCACAACGGCTGGCTAGACATGGCCAAACCCTTCATTGCAGCATACAAAGTCGGTGCCTCGTCTCCCAATTCGTATATCAAAAGCGATCAAATCATATACTGGTACCGCACGACTCCCAAAAAGTCTCAACTGCGACTCCACAGATACAGTCCCAGGAATCCCAGACCGCTTCAACACCATGTCGGACAACATCTTCATCGTCACCCTCCTCATGTCCCCCGGAACCATCACCGTCCAAACCGGTGCCATGGTCTACAAATTCAAAGCACCATCCGGCGCATCAGCGTTTTCTGTTCCTTTCCAAGTCGGAGCTCAGACGTTTACGTTGACTAGGAATGGAAAAAAGGTACAAGGGATGTCAGCGACGAGTTTGAAGGAGATTAAGAATGAGTGTCCATGTGGAATCTATAACTTCAATGCGTATGTTGGGACGGTTCCTGAGGGGACGAGGATGATTTGCAGCCGGATGGATTGGCGGGTTTCTCGAATGGATTGAGGACGGGTTGTCACCGACACCGTCTTTTGCTTGCCAACACCGCCATCGACAGTGGCTGCTACGGCGACCAGTTCATGGGCTCGATGGTTCCTTCTGCAGTGTGAAGGCCCATGTGGATCGAAGAGAGAGGTATCAAAACATGTACTTACTTATTCCATTTTATTGTATTTTTGTATCGTCTTGTCAGCACCGTGTCTGCTGTCCAACATCGGCAAGAGTATGGATTATATCATTCAAAATGCTATATTTTGAATGCCCTTTGTACCTGGCCCTGTTAAGGGACTCGTTACGAGGCCCTTTAGGGTCTCGTTCTTATAACCTGACGTTTCTGCGTGTGGCTATGCTCGATAACTCCACCGGTCCCCGGTGCCATTTGATCACCGTAACCGGTCATCGGCCGTTGCCGCAAAGACGCGTGATCTGCAACGCTCATCATCTTTCACCCTTCACGGCGGGGGTTAGTGGATATTTTGACACAGTTTCGAGTGAGCAAAAATCTCGTGTATTTGCTCGGCGCTGGACCTACTCCATATAGAAGGTCGGCTACAAAACGGTCCCATATGGAGTAGGTCGGCGACTGCAAAAACTCTTGCAAATATTCGAGATTTAACAATGCCCAATATGCCCAATAAACATGCACTCACCCCCGCCGTGCTTACTCATCGCTGCTCACCATCCATGAACTGATTACTTGGGCCTCGTTACTGCCACGCGAAGCGGTGGCCCGCAGCTCCTTCATTCTTATAACCTGACGTTCCAGCGTGTGGCTATGCTCGATAGCTCCTCCATTCAGTCGGCAAATTCCATACGGTGCCGATATGCCGTTCTCTTATTTTGGGCCTCGTCATCGTGCACGCGCAGGAATGGCCCACATTTCCCTCGTAGCCATATGACAGGAGAAACATAGCAGCGAGTGGTTCTCAAGTTAAGCCTTTCCCCCGAGGCTACCATCCCAGCTTGGTGTCACTGTCTCACGAAAAAACTCTTGGATATAAAATACATATTAATATAGAGTATGGACATATCAAGGTTGAGGGAGTGCTCGGGGTCCAAAAAGTTGAAAGCATCGCCAATCAAAAGCTGGTCGCTTAACGAGCGAGGCCTTCAACGTTCTTCCTGTTTGATGTCGACTCGTCTTTCATGGTATCATTCTATACATTGTTCCCTTTATGCCTGGTCAATGTTTGATCGATATTTAAAACTGAACTGGAAATGTTGGGAACGATGACGAACAGATTTTGCCTAATACCTTGCATTATCGAGCTGCAGGTCTCCCTTGGAGGAGTTCTTTGTTGCCGACATTCTCTGTCTCAGAAACCATCAAGCTCATCCCACAGAAAGTGTTCCGGGCACAGTGAATGCGTATGGTATTGAGATATCAATGATAAGTAGTAAACTACCAACTAACCACATCAATACTGAGTATTATACAACCAAGAACTAGATACCATCAATGAAGGGAACGAGGAAGTGAAAGGTTTAGAGGTTAAGGTTGATGGGGGTGCAGCCGAGGGCAACGATGCCGTCTGGAAAAAAAGAGTGTCAGACGTTGCAGTAAAGTGATAAGGGAAATAATGAATTTTACTGAAAGCTGTTGTTCTGGCAGCAGACGGGTTGAGCACTGCAAGAGTTTCCTCCGACGCCAATGACGCTGATTAGGGCTGCAGGTTAACACCAACAGGCAAGTTGGGGTCTTGAACGACGATGCCAAGCAGGCGCAAAGAGTGCATAAACAACGGGTCACTAGCTGGCCGAACGGCGTTACAGCACTGTGAAAGAAAAGCATCAACTTGACATCAAGCCAAATAGCAGCAAAAGTCGAATGCTCACTTGGATTGGTCCGGTGTTGCATTGACCTGCTTGACGAACTTCAAGGGGGTTGGCAGCCGCAAGGGAAGCCAGTGCAGCGACGGTGAGGAATTTGAACTGCATGATGAGAGAGTCGTAGGTTTGGAAAGGACCGGTGAACTTGCACGACTGTCAGTTGTTCAAAGTGAAGAAAGTGGGCATCTCTCTGGGTATTTTATACGTCGGTTGCGGCGACCATTTCAAGGAACAGTTTTTCACAGCGTGAAGCCCTACTCAAAGGTCAGCAAGAAGTTCTCAACATATAGACAGCAAGGGGTGGCGAGCGTACCTGTTTTCAAGGCCACTATTCCATCCTTGGGAGACATCAATTTGTGTATTCTATGAAGCGTCAGAATTATACGACGCCTCCACCATCGGGTCATGCACCCTGTCACACTGACATGCCAAGAGTCATTGAAGCTTGAAGGTTGTGAGACTGAGAAGGGTTGCATTGTATGAAGTACTTCAGCTTTGGAAAATTGCCTGAACACAAGTTGAGGGGATTTAGCAGGAGCTTCAAGAGCAGATAAGGATGTATTGGGGATGTGTGCAGGGTTAGATGACGATGAGTCTGACAAAACGATGAAGGGCGGCATTTCAATTGAAAATGTCAAGATGACATTCTTGGGATGTCGGAATTCAAGTGGAATTTGGATCTGAACCAATGCCCCCCTGGGCCCTTGTCACCGCGCTCTTTGAAATTGTTTGAGAGTCCTCGGAGCTACGTTGGAACTTTCTATAATGTCTCTTCTTTTTCTTGCAATTGTCTTTTCTTTAAACTATGTACGTGTACTCGTACTAGTAAGTCTTTAAGCTGGGGAGATGCGAGATGTGAAGCAGGAATGGGGAACGGAAAGAAAGGATTTCAGGGCAGATAGGTGTTTGGTGTTTGGTGTTTGGTGTCTTAGTCTTAGACGTTCTCGCAGGAGGAAGATGGGGGATGGGGACAGACCTCTCCTTACTAAGAAACGGTTGACAAGAGAAGAAACAATAATACCCAGCCCATACCCTTATGATTCCCAGGATGGGCTCTGACCAACGTGGCGTTCTGAATATCTGCTTGACAGTAAGTATACCACTATGTAGTTCCGTTTTCTTCTTCAAGGTTTATTCCACCGACATCCTGAAATCCTACACATCAATTTGGTTATGAACTTAATTTTATCTGGTTTGATTGGTGCGTACTATATTCAAAGAAATTATACATATCTGAAGTATCAAATACCTACATTTCTTCTGAAATCTGTAGCTGGTAGGATCTGGACGATTGTAGCTAGTTGATAGTCCCGGGAACGATGATGTATTAGATAGGTACATCGGGGTGCTTCCCGAAACCCGGCGTTCAGCGCTAGCTTCAACGCCCATCATCCTTCACCCCTGCTCATCGCCATTTAGTTAGGGACTCGTTCTTATAACCTGACGTTCCCGAGTGTGGCTGTGCTCGATAGGTTGTACCGGCTGTTGCCGCAAAAACGCGTGGCGCCCATTTGACGCCCATCATCCTTCACACTTGCTCACCATCAATGAAGGTTACAACGTTACGAGGCCCTTTAGGGACTTGTTCTTACAATATGAGGCTTCCGCCTATGGCTAATCAATTTATATATACGATTTTCTCACTAATGTCTGCCTCGAAATCTTAGAAGCCAGTACCAAACAGTTGACAGCGCTCACTTAGCGCTCGCACTCACTCTCCTTGAGCCTCGTCATTGCCACACGGAGTGGTGGCCCACATCTCCTTCATCTACTCTCTTAAGATCCTGATTCCAGTCGTACTTCAACTCCGTTATTTAGATGCCTTGACAATAATAAATATGCATCCATTGCGTTGACCGGACCCCCGCGGAAAGTCATTCCAACGTAGGTGTATTCCATCACAATGTTGATAATGTCGTCTCCAATGTGGAATGTCCGAAACTTTCGTGGTTTATTGCCATGGTATGCAATCGCACACTTGAGAGCATTGACAATCATGAATTTAGAACGGCACCAGCGGTAAAATAGATCAAGCTTTCTCTGTCGTCCTTCCTGCGATAGGGAAATGAGCAGCAGATCGTCTGCTTGTTCCAGGTGCAAGACATGAGCGTCATTCAGTACAACATCATCGTGTGACTCTGATATTTTGAAATCGGAGAAATAGAAGAACCATAGTAGCGGCGAGACTGTGTCGTATGCCAGTATTCCCATCGCAGAGGTAAATTTGTGCGAGACTGTTCCACCATGGCGGACTTGATACTTTATATTGTAATACAACATGCGAAGCCAGTCAAATATTTTACCTCCCGCACCAACCTTTTGAGCTTCAGCCAGAGAGAAGCGTGATGGACGGAGGGAAAGGCGTTGGAAATGTCAGCACTGGCTACCCATAGAGTTTGACCATTGCTTTCTCAATACAAGCACAAAGAATGAAAGCGAGTCGCAAGCTTGAAGCTGTCTGCCTGTACCAGATAGATATTTGGGGTCGACACGTCAAATGACGAGAGGTAGTTACACAATAGAAATAGTAGGAAAAGCCCCAACTAGTTTTTTAAACTTCCATGTCCTTAATCTTATAATACCAATACTCCATTGCATACGCATCAATTGTTCGAAATCGCATACTAATACGCTAGTACACTAGTACCATACAGACAAAGAGAACAAAGAAGAACCATTCTCGAGTTCATAAACCAGCCAAATCCCAGAAAACGTAAGTGAAAAGTCAACATACAACCACACCGAAACAAACGTCAAAAGTACAAATTATAATGTCAGTCATTGGATAACTTGTTACCCATCAAGATTCCACTTCATTCACCCCCCCTACTCCTTCGTTCGAACTTCGTCTTTCATCACAACCGTTCGACTCAACCCCCTCCCCAACCCCCTTCCCTTTCCACACCCTATGTACTCCCCACCCCCTACTTCCCAATCCCCATCTTATCAATCCTTTCCTCGATTTTATCCAATCGATCCCTCAATTCCTTGGCTTCCTCGCCTTTACTCCTACTTCCTTCGCGCGTCGTGTTTGCCTCATTGGTTTCGCCTTCGTCTTGATCTTCATCAGCATACCCCTCCACACCAAACTCTCCAATCCTCTCCATCCCATCGGGACTACTATCCAACCTCTTTAAATGTTCCTTCATTTTCTCTTTGGGATCCGTCATTTGCGTTTGTGCTTGTGTTCCCCCCATATCCATACCCATACCCGTACCCGGTATCCTTTGTGTAGAAGCCTTGGCACTCAACGTAACCTCTCCTTCCCCACCACTCGGCTCAAACTCTTCCTTCCTCATACCTCTAAACTTGAGTGCGTATTACCACGTAGCATCAACAGAGGCCTCAAGTCGGAGGTCTTCTCGGTCGTATACCTGGGATCAGAAATCAGTCAGTCAAAAAGATTCTAGTATTTGATCGAATGAATGAAAGAAACAAAGCAAAGGAAAAGAAGCGAAAGACGATAAAAGATGAAAATGGATAACAAAAAAAAAAGAAACGCAAAAACGCAATGAAATGAAATGGAAGGGAAGAAATCGCCGTGTTCTTTGCATACCGAAACGTAGGTTATGTTATGACAGGGAGGAAAGGTGACGACGACGACGACACCAAAAGAGAAGTAACAAAATTGATGGGACTGTACGGATGAACAGACAACTGACCTAACCCCCTCGGCACAATTCGTATGCAGCGCATGCTTATTCGCAAAATCCGTGAAAAAGGCCGCTCCAGTCTCTGAAAACCGGAACGAATCGTCTTCAGCAGAAATGATGTAGGTGTATATAGTTGGTTTGACACGGGAAGGGGATTTTTACATCGTGTTACCTCCGAGTTCGCGGTCGTACTGGTTCTTGTTCCGGACGATGACGATGTTGACCCAGCGGCATCGGTGTTGATGTTGGTGTTGGTGTTGGCGTTGGTGTTGTTGGAGGGATCAGAGGCCTCGGCCTCGCCGTGATTGGGCATTGTATTGGGAACGACGTTAATACTCCCCTCAACAACCTCTTCAGATTCTCTCCAATCCTCCTAATCTCGTCGGGTGTAGGTCTCCCCACAGCAACCCCCGAGCCAGCTGCATGTTCAGGTCCTACGTCTCTAGCATCATGCGGATTGGCGTTAGACTCGGTACCATTCCTAGAAAACCCTCGTCAACACCGTCATCCTGCCCTTATAATTTTAAAAAAGAGAAAAACCTCAACGTACCCATTCCCCGCACCACCACCCGACCCCAAAATCTCCAACGCCATTCCTCGTAGTCCTCGCATACAACATTCTAGGTCCAGCCATAATCCCCTGTCTAACCGCAAAACTCGTAGGACCACTCCCAAAGATAGATTGTACGGCTCGATACTATTGAATGATCCAATGTTGGACTTGCTGTTGCGGTTGTGGGACTTGCCATTGGGGATAAAGATGGGAGTGTTGACCTGGACGTGGCAGTAATGGAGGCACGGAATCTGTACTAGGTACAAGTGGTAGAGGCCTCTCTCCATCCCCATCCCACCCGTGTCGTCACGAAACTAAACCCCGACACCCACAAGATACATCTTCCACGTACAATACAACCTCGCATCGGGGAGGTTTGTGAGGAGGCCGATGGTGGGTGAGAAGTGGATTGAGTAGCTGGGTGGGTGGGTCGAGTGGGCGGGTATGTTGTACGAGTTGCGGTTGACGTTGGTAGTGAGAAGTTGTAGATTCGGGTGAGTATTGGGATGAATGGTATAGTGCGTATTTAGACGTGAGCGACGCAACAGGGTCGGGGAGCGTTTAGAAGGGTATTGAGGACACTTGAGTTGATCTGAGGTAGAAGGTACATTGAAGACTCGCCAGAGTTTGTTCCAGAAGGGAATGAGAGTGTGAGGTTGGACAGAGGAGACAAAGGAAATGCGGGATGTCCTTGAGGGAAACCACGGAAATCGGACCGATTCAAACTCCGACAACGTGTGCGACGTCGTTCTGCTCCTACACCTGTTGTCGATCAAGCAAGGCACGGTGTTGTTGATCGTAGATCTTGAGCTCGGCCTTAAAGTGCCTCGTAATATATCCAACACACCCAACATACATAGTCTGGTGTTCATCATCTCCTGTCAAAACCCACTGGCATGCTAATCGATCGTCTTTTTCTCAGTCTTAAGCTTCATTCCGTGCGGTTCTACGTCTCACATGCCGTACTCTGAGTTCATTCCATAGCTCCTTGGTCTCATGTGCGGCTCGTGTCCATGTGAAGCAAAGCATGCTGTCAGCTGCGAGTAGCCGCATGGTGGCTCATGAACGTTTACAACGAGGCTATTCTTGTGGTAGATTCCACCGTCTAATCTTACTTTGTTCCTGTTCACGGAGGCCAATCCCCTCGTTTCATAGGACTCAGTCACAAACGTAGACGAACCATTGGCTTTGCAGAGATTATCCAGAGTGTGTATCAGTAAATTTCGTTTTTGGGGTCTTTGGCACCAAGCCTTGACAGTTTGTCATTCTAATTGCTGCCCTCGGACGTACTGGTTTATTACGCTGTTCGAACCATGAGTTGACAGCTTCAAGGCAGCTCCTGATTGTTCATTAATTCAGAACCGAAGCTATTGATAGATCCATCGACGAACACTTGTGTCCCGGTCCCATTAGACAATTGCGTGTTGCATTCGAGAACAAAGTCCACGCACTCATCGTGCCACTGAACACAGATCAGACTGAGATACAAGAGACCCACCTCATTGGGGTGCCCAACACTTCTTTTCACCATCCATGTGCATTCTTGGGTCATTTCTACGATGCTTTCCGCGCCGTGCCTATTCGCCGGACAACACACATTCCCAGCCTGACAGTCCCACAGATGGTATCCCGCTTTCACCCACTCGAACAGCTATAGACACCAATCCCCCTGAGCTACCTACGCCCACCGAATCCCCCGAGCTACCTACGGCCGCCAATCCCCCCGAGCTACCTACGGCCGACAATCCCCCGAGCTACCTACGGCCGCCAATCCCCCGAGCTACCTACGCTCACTAATCCCCCGGAGCTACCTTCGAAAGTAGAAGAAACTCTTGCCGTGTGTCCACAGTGGGTAGTACTCGGAGTTATCCCCTGATCTATCCAAACTAACTACTACATCAGATTTCGAATCCTTCTAGTTGGCAACGTCAGATTTTCTCTATATCTCTCAGAATTTGGACTCATTTACACCTAGACTGGCGTCGGAAAGTCATCTCTCGTTAGCAGCATGTTCAACATTGGTCTCGAAGTGCGTTCATATCAGCCGAACTTGGGATGATCTCTTACAAAGACAGCAGGACATTGACATTGCGCATGACCGCGTCGGGAAAGCGGACATTAATCGCGAATACACTTCTCCTGAAAACCCGCGATTCATCCTACACGATAGTAAAGGCTTTGAACCGGGTTCCGAAAATACCTGGAACATTGTAGAAGAATTCGTTCGGGACAGATGCCGCACGGAGCGACCACTGAAGGATCGAGTGCATACCATCTGGTAAAAGCCTTCTTATCTGTACCTATTGTAGTTGACACCCGTGTATCCATAGGCTTTGTATACAAACTCCCCGCACTGGCTCTCGTCTAATGGAGACCGGAGATCAACAGCTCATCAAACTCGCCAACCAGTGTAAGACGAAGTACACATTTCCTCAATCTGTCAACTGACTTCGTCAAAGCTCAGCTTCCCGTCATTGTTGTGTTCACCAAATACGACCTACTCTGCAATGAAAAGTCCAAGCAACGACGTGAAAAGCTTCCATCCGAAGCGCCCGAAATTCGAAAAAGAAGTGCCGACAATGAGGCGGAAGCTTATCTCAACAAGCGAGTTAATGATTATGCCGACTTCGACTTCAAGTCAGTTAAATGGGTATCAGTTTCGACCAATCGGCAATATAGGGACGCGGCTCGTGATTCCTTTTAGTTATCATTCTGACTATCATACTGAGCTTCATCGTAGGTCGCTTGGAGATGCTTCGCATGCTCACCAGGGTCACTCGAGATTGTCTACATGACGTCGAAGGAGACTTATTAGTCCCGTGGGCTACTGCCCAACAGATCAACGCTCAGCAAAAAGTGAACTACTCCATCGAGTGCGTGGCATTCACTGATCACGATCTCATTAATACTTAAAATTTCGAATAGCGAGGGTTTTAAAAGTACGTTTTTCCTCTCTCTAACTTGACTAGTATCGAACTGAAGTTTGCCAGAGTACTGGTTGGATTTGGGCCAAAACACGATCTTTGAGGGATCAGTCCTGTGGGACTGCGTTTCCCGTATTCATCGTGATATCCTGGTAGTGTGGAATTTTCAAGACCCAGAACAGGTTCACTTGTCTGCCCTAATGCGCCAACTCGTTCTCATGGATACTTTTCAGCTACTTTCTGGGGAGCGATTTTGTACCGCCATGGTCAAGCTTATTGAGCCGTTATTGATTCACTCCGAATCTCAGTCGTAAGTCGCATAAAAATACCTGTTTTGAAAGCAAAGCTTGACCTGAGCTAGCGATGATATACTGTCACAGACCTCCGAACTGGTCTCAATTGCAAGTACCATTGCGGCGCCTTTTGGTCAAGTTTTAGGTGCTGCGGGTATTGTAGCTTTTGCGGCCAAATTCCTTTATGGAAAGTATCAAAAAAGGTGCGATCGTGGTGTTTTTAGTTCTATAAAAGCCTCATGAATTGTTATGTCTAGCTCTTTAACTGCACTATGCCTCGGAGCATACATCGTAGATCTCACCTTGATACTACACAATCTCTTCATGGATATGTTGACCCAGGAGCCCCCACGACCAGTCACGAGAGAGATCATTAACGATACGTTACAGAAGTATAAAGACTCGGATGCCGGTAGAGTTCATGGATTGATTCGGGTATAGTTTAACCAAACGTTGAGTTTACATCCCGAGGAAAAGATTGCGGATCTAATCAGGAAGGAATTGAGGATCGAGACTGTCAAATAGATCAGAAATGTTCGTTTGTAGCACACATGGTAACGTATAAATATACGGACAAACGGATAACTCATTATCACTTTCCTGTTCTGCAACATTCTGTCTATTGGCATTGCATCTTTTCTGAGCATCCCTTAGGACGAATCTCAAGTCTAAAGTTCTCCTTTTCCATTCTTCCATTTCATCTCCATTCCCCTCGCAACTGGTCACTATTTATTTATGCCAAGACTCTTTCCCCAGTTATCTCTTTTCACGGCGACCCTCTTTTCAACTGCCTACAGTCAACTCTTCGCGTCCGTGTTCATCACGACCTTTCTTCCCTGTCCGTACCTACATTGACATCTTTTGACCCATATAGTTCTCCCATTTCCGCCTTACGACCATAATGATTCCAGACATCGGCACGTGTGGGTGTGTTTTCACAGAATTTCAAACGCCACTGGGAAGATTGGTTGAGGTTGCGCACATTGCCGCTGCGCTGTGAGGGCAGTGGTCATATTGGTGGCAAATCTTCTATGTCCGGACCGAGTCCTTCCGACTTCGATCCCGGTTATTCATGTACAAATCAGGAACATGGTCACCAGTGCTCTTCACAGAAGAAAATCCGATTCGTGCGTTTGTTCCGCTATAAACCCTATTGGTGGCGTCAAAATTTAGTACACGAAGCATGGTTCATGTGGTCTTCGAACATTGGAATGTTCTAGTCTGATGTATGATAATTGATTGACAGGTACTACAACCCTATGGCCACAGCGTATATAAAAGTCCTGTATTCTAGGTCGCTTGATACAAGTATTGACATGGGCAACAATATCTCAGCCAGCAATGTCTCAGCAGCTTCCGACCTTGAAGTCCGACAGAAATACCGGCATTTTCGTGTACTCGTCATTGGTCGTGCTAATGCTGGCAAAACGACGCTCTTGAAGCGAGTCTGTAATACCACAGAGGAGCCTTGCATCTATGACGAAGATAACAGAAACTTGGTGCGTTCCATTTGTCTGAACATAGAAATTATAAACTAACCTTCAGGCACATCTTACAGCTAGAGCCTACTGCAGATGTAAATTATTGGAACCTCCTAATGTCTTTACCTACTGAATTTATTGATCAGCGCGGAGTTCACAACATCCACCGGGCATTTGCGTTTGCCAGTAACCCACAGTTTATCTTCCATGATTCACCTGGATTTGAGAAAGGTGGTGCGAAAGAGCTGGAGGATGTTCAGCAATTTATTGAGAACCGCGCAAAGGCAACTAATGTGGAGGATCAACTTCATGCAGTTTGGTATGTTTCTCACTAGCTCAGTTTCATTACTAGTATTGACCGCTACTTTAGGTTTTGCCTGGTAACTGACGCAGCAAGACCTGTGTTGGAACTGGAAGAAAGATTTTTCAGAGAAGAAGCGGTTTGGAAATGGTTTGTGTTTTCATTTATGATTTGTCTCAATTTCAAACCACCACTCAGTTCCAGTGATCGCAATATTTACCAAGTTTGATGACCTGGTCACGCAACTCTATGGTGAAGATAAGGAAGAGGCTCAAATCTATCGAGATGCAACGGCATATGTAGAAGATAAATTTCAAAAGCCACTAGCAGAGTGTGATTACCCACCCAGTGCATATTTATGCTTCGAAGGTATGGTCTTGAATTTGTCTCTGTAGTATTATTGATCATTGTGTGGATAGCTATGCAAGAACCCAATGGTAATCACCAGCAACAGGTAAAAGAACTAATGAAGAAAACTGCAGATTCACTGGGTGATCCTGCTTGGAGTTACTATTTGTTTCGATCCAGCAAAACAATTTGGAACTTTGCATCAGATATGCAGTCAAAAAGTGGGTATTTCCCATAGTGGTGTTTCTTTCAGTCTAAGCTATGTTTATGCAGCACAAAACCTGTGAACTTTAACTTGAAAAGGGATACTATCAATTGCCTGGAATGGTTCTGTCATGCCTATGTGAGCTCAGTTGCAATACATATTAGGGTGTTAATGCTTGACATTGCAGGTTGAGGTGGGTGCAATAATTTAAGGAAACAATTGAGGTATGTAACATGTAGATACATCATTTGTCATTTTAACACTACCAGTATAGGAGAGTGAACAAAGGAAGTGGATAAACAGAGCTATGTAAGTAATGGACCATTTAATGACAGTGATTTCAAACACTGATAGAAAGTAGGATGTGAGTAATGATTGGCATGCCAGGACATGCAGCTGACAGAATCATGTCAGTATGTATGTCAAATTTTATTGAAATGTCAGAAAGAGATAAACAGGTGCATAGGGAAAGACAGTAAGTGGTTAATTTATGGAGAGAGAAACATAATGACTTGACACATATTGTGCTAGGAGGTGAGAAAGTCAACAGTTCATTTTGAGGACTAGAGGGCTGATAACTTCAATGTGAAATTATTCAGAAAGATGTGAGTGTCTCTGTCTGTGTTGGAAATGGCATCTGCTGACCAGACCCCCTGAAAATGTGTCCAGGATGTAAGTGTGTCTCTGCCTGTGCTGGGAGCAGGATCTGCTGACCAGGCCTCCTGAAAATGTGTCCAGTTTGTGAGTGTGTCTCTGCCTGTGCTGGGAGCAGGATCTCTGCTGACCAGGCCCCCTGAAAATGTGTCCAGGAGTGAGTGTGTCTCTGCCTGTGCTGGGAGCAGGATCTGCTGACCAGGCCCCCTGAAAATGTGTCCAGGGAGTGAGTGTGTCTCTGCCTGTGCTGGGAGCAGGATCTGCTGACCAGGCCCTTGAAAATGTGTCCAGTTGTAGTGAGTGTGTCTCTGCCTGTGCTGGGAGCAGGATCTGCTGACCAGGCCCCTGAAAATGTGTCCAGGAAGTGAGTGTGTCTCTGCCTGTGCTGGGAGCAGGATCTGCTGACCAGGCCCCCTGAAAATGTGTCCAGGGAGTGAGTGTGTCTCTGCCTGTGCTGGAGCAGGATCTGCTGACCAGGCCCCTTGAAAATGTGTCCAGGCAGTGAGTGTGTCTCTGCCTGTGCTGGGAGCAGGATCTGCTGACCAGGCCCCCTGAAAATGTGTCCAGCGAGTGAGTGTGTCTCTGCCTGTGCTGGGAGCAGGATCTGCTGACCAGGCCCCCTGAAAATGTGTCCAGTTTGTGAGTGTGTCTCTGCCTGTGCTGGGAGCAGGATCTGCTGACCAGGCCCCCTGAAAATGTGTCCAGCAAGTGAGTGTGTCTCTGCCTGTGCTGGGAGCAGGATCTGCTGACCAGGCCCCTGAAAATGTGTCCAGGTTGTGAGTGTGTCTCTGCCTGTGCTGGGAGCAGGATCTGCTGACCAGGCCCCCTGAAAATGTGTCCAGTTGTGAGTGTGTCTCTGCCTGTGCTGGGAGCAGGATCTGCTGACCAGGCCCCCTGAAAATGTGTCCAGGATGAGTGTGTCTCTGCCTGTGCTGGGAGCAGGATCTGCTGACCAGGCCCCCTGAAAATGTGTCCAGTTGTGAGTGTGTCTCTGCCTGTGCTGGGAGCAGGATCTGCTGACCAGGCCCCTGAAAATGTGTTCCAGCGATGTGAGTGTGTCTCTGCCTGTGCTGGGAGCAGGATCTGCTGACCAGGCCCCTTGAAAATGTGTCCAGGAGTGAGTGTGTCTCTGCCTGTGCTGGGAGCAGGATCTGCTGACCAGGCCTCCTGAAAAATGTGTCCAGGAGTGAGTGTGTCTCTGCCTGTGCTGGGAGCAGGATCTGCTGACCAGGGCCCCCTGAAAATGTGTCCAGTGTGAGTGTGTCTCTGCCTGTGCTGGGAGCAGGATCTGCTGACCAGGCCCCCTGAAAATGTGTCCAGGAGTGAGTGTGTCTCTGCCTGTTGCTGGGAGCAGGATCTGCTGACCAGGCCCCCTGAAAATGTGTCCAGGGAGTGAGTGTGTCTCTGCCTGTGCTGGGAGCAGGATCTGCTGACCAGGCCCCCTGAAAATGCGTCCAGTTTGTGAGTGTGTCTTGCCTGTGCTGGGAGCAGGATCTGCTGACCAGGCCCCCTGAAAAATGCTGGTCCAGCGAGTTGAGTGTGTCTCTGCCTGTGCTGGGAGCAGGATCTGCTGACAGGCCCCCTGAAAATGTGTCCAGGAGTGAGTGTGTCTCTGCCTGTGCTGGGAGCAGGATCTGCTGACCAGGCCCCCTGAAAATGTGTCCAGGGAGTGAGTGTGTC
>JAACJM010000396.1:0-54874 GCA_013368315.1 Tetrapyrgos nigripes
CTTGATTTTACCACCTCCTATATATCTCTTGTAAGTCTCCAAGATCTTTGCAGGATTTACAAATTATCTATCTTCCAATAAATTCAAGAACCATTCTCCTTGACTTACAGGTGTATCCCTTTAAACCTATTAGGATACCCAGGATATCATATGTCCTCTATCCTGATGTATGACTTTTCTGTAAAATTATAAGATTCCATCCCAATGTTTTGGGTTTTGTACAGCTCCTGTAATACACCTGATCTTATTTAAGCATTTCTGTGACCATCCTGTCACTCAGTAAATCTATCATAAATGCACTCACTCTTGATAGTGATTTACAAGAGCTTTTGATCTCATAAGTCTTCTGTAAATCCTGGCTGTATTACTATATGACATACTGTGACCATGTGTCATATCAAAATGTTTCTGTCCATCTCAATAGTATTATAATATCTATTACTGTGACACAATGTCACATAGAAAGATCCCAGTAATACACCTTGACATACAGAAACCTTATGGAATTGTTGTGAAATTTTTAGTTTCCTATAATACTCCCATAATACATGGGAATTTATAACCTGAGTGGCACTGAGTAAGTCTTCAGTAATATCACTGTATGACAGCGTATTTATGGTATTTGCACCTTTGTATGTCCTCTGTAAATCTAGGCTGTATTCCTCTATGACATACTGTGATTACATGTCACACTGAAATATTTCTGTAAATTTCACTGGTATTACAGTATGTATTACTGTGACAGAATGTCACATAGAAAGACTCCAGTAATACACCCTGACTTACAGAAACCTTATAGAATTGTTCTGAAATTTTTGCTTTCATGTAATACTGTTAAGTCTGGGTGGATCCTAGCGTTAGGAAACACGTCGGACCCGAGCGGAAGTCTTATTGGGGGTTTTTGGGAAAGGATAAAGATACTTCGGAAACTATCGGAATGAAGAGGAGTAAGATAGGTATGGTTCAGAAATAAAGGAAAAGCACATGGTGCTATTGGAGATGGATGGAGTACTGCGGAACAAAGTGGAACGGATTGGAGATGAAGTGGAGTAAGTTTGGAGATTAGATACGAGCTATCCGGTAGTTATCTGAAATGAATCACAGGTTCCCAGATGGGATCCCTTTGTGGAGATTAATAGTGGAGCTCAGATATGAAATCGGAAATGAATGATCAGAAAGTGTTCGGGATGGAAGGGAATAAAGTTCAAAATAAAAGAAAGAGAAGTTCGGAAAACAATCGGATGCAGTCGGAAAGATGTACGGAGGCATAGAGCTTACAAATACTCCCATAATACATGAGGATTTTGTAATATCTATGCTTCCATATATCTTTCTGATTGTATCCGATTCTTTTCTGAACTTCTTTTCCTTTTATTTCGAACTTCATTCCCTTTCATCCAGAACACTTTCCGATCATTCATTTCCGATTTCATATCCAAGCTCCACTATTAATCTCCACACACAGATCCCGTCCGGGAACTCATGATTCATTTCAGATAACTACTGGATAGCTCGTATCTAATCTCCAAAGCTACTCCACTTCATCTCCAATCCGTTCCACTTTGTTCCACAGTACTCCATCCATCTCCAATAGCACCATGTGCTTTTCTTTTATTTCCGAACCATTCCTATCTTACTCCTATTCATTCCGATAGTTTCCCAAGTAGTACTTAAGCTAGCAACTTTGTAGTAGATAGCTTAAGTCTAAAATCGAATTAGGTGGTCTCCTAACCTAACTTCATTTGACTTCAGACAACAAAGTACCATCCTAACGGATTACATTCTGTGTCTTCCTTATACTTCGATCTCAGAGACTACCGGTTCCACCCAGATCCGTCTTCCAATAAGACTTCCGCTCGGGTCTGACATGTTTCCTAATGCTAGGATCCGCCCAGACTTAACAGTATTTTAGACTTCCTCTCTTGTTGTCTACAATGTCCCAACATTCTCAACCACAAACTCCTTCCCCAACACTGAACCTTACGGTTCTGGTGACTCCATTCAAAAACACTTATTATTCCAACCTCTTCCGTAACGTTCAAATTCGCCAACACAGACGCTCCGGCAGCATTTTCGCACACCCAAGCCCAACCAAACCCTGCACGAGTCCGTTTAAGGAATTCCTCGATAGCTGGGATGGCCCAGAGCCAGGAGACTCCACAACCCTTACACAAACCCAAAGCCGTTCATACGTCCAACAGCAAACTCAAGGATCCTCTCGAGCAGGACCCTCGCGTACACCCGCCAATCCCGATGACGGCCGTGGTCCCCCACCAGGCCAGCATTATGGTCAGGGAGATGACAGGGACGACAATGAACAACATCAGGGTGGTGGAGGAGGCGGATCTGATGACGGTGGCGGAGGACCACCGGATGATGGACCTCCAGGAGGAGATGATGGTTCTGACGGTTCCGACAACAACAACAATGATGATGACGAAAGGAGGCAGTTTATTACCACTCTCCAAAGTTTCAACGAGATCATCGGAAAAGTTACACGTGGTCACAGTGAAAAGACGGAAGTGAAGAAACCCGACGTTTTCAATGGGTCGGATCCGAAGAAGCTCCGTCTGTTCCTGATCCAGATCCAGATTAATCTCCAGAACTGTCCCAAGGCATACGCGACTGATGCCGCAAAAATCAGTTTCACTCTTTCACTCGAATTCTTTGAACTGGAAATCCTCAACCCGGATCCTGAGGAACCTGCTCTGTGGACCCTTGACTTTGGTATTTTCATCAAGGAGCTGAAGGACAACTTCAGGGTTTTCGACGAGGTCAGGGATGCTGAGGACCGATTGGAGGCCCTATTCATGAAGGATTCCGATCAGGCCACGAAATACTGTGTCAAGTTCCAACAACTTGCTTTGCAGGTCGCTTGGGATGAGAATTCCTTGCCACACTTTTTCCGAAAGGGTTTGGCTCCGCGAATCAAGGATGCCCTTGCCCTAGTCTATGAGGAAACGAACCTTCCCCGTCTCAAATCCCAGGTTCTCCGAATCGATTCCCGTTACTGGCGTCGCCAAACTGAAAAGAAACGGGAAGAAGGGAGCGGGGGAAAAGGGAATTCCAGCTCCAGAAAGTCCTCAAACTCCGGTAAAGGTGGGAAATCCGGAAATTCCTCCAATTCCTCTAATTCCAACTATAATTCCAACTTTAATTCATCCTTGTTGTCTTCATTCCCTTCCGGTCAGAAGAAACCCTGGGCTAACAAGCTCGGGAAGGACGGAAAGTTATCCCAGGACGAAAGGGACTGCCGCAAGAAGAACAATCTCTGTATGTTCTGTGGCAGGAAGCATTCGACGGATGACTGTAACAAGTGGAAGGCGGCGAACGAGGCTCGCAGCCGAGCTGCAAACATGGAAAACACCTTGTCCAGTAGTACTTCCGTGACTGGCACTGCTTCCACGCAGTCCCCAAAATAGTCAGCGACTCTGATGCCTCGGCACGAGGTCAGAGTTGCGTTGACCGGGATCGTGCCAATCAGGAGGTTACTCTCAATGCCGCCACTCTTTCCATTAAATCCTTAGTCATTCCACTTTCTATTCCCTCATATACTAAACCCGAACTTTCCTTTTCTTTTCCGTCGCTTTTGGATTCTGGTTCTTCAGATTGTTTTATCGACTCTACTTACGTTTCTGAACATTCCCTACCTACCCTTTCCATTCCTCCCATTCGTCTACGCTTACTTGATGGTTCCATACCCTGCACCCTGAATAAAGTATGCCGTCTTTCCGTTTACTTTCCGAAGGGGGAACGAATTCCTCTTGACTTCTATGTCACTAATCTTGACTCAACTTGTAAGGGAGTCCTCGGATATAGTTTCCTTTCCCGCTACAACCCGTCGGTTGACTGGGTAAAAGGAAACATCAATTCTGTGACCCCGAACCGGTTGCTGTCACCCCGAGCTCCGAACCCTGTGTGTCGCCCTCTGAGGCTGACCCAGATTCTCCAGTTTCCACACCGCTTCCAGCTGTAACGCCACCCATTCGTTCTAAAACATCATGGCCGTATGAACCCATCTATTCCTATCCTTCTGTCTCGCAAATGGCATCTTCCGTTGATGACACCCGCATTAGCATCATCGGAGCAGCAGCTTTCCTTTGCTGTTGCAAACAGGATCAGCTTGAACCAATGGCGCTCCGGTTAACTTCGGATGCTGAGGTTCATGCGAAAGCCTCAAATTCGGAAACCCCACTTTCTCCAAAGTCTCCCAAATACTTAGCTGACTATTCCGATGTGTTTGACGAAAGACTTTCGGATAAACTGGCTCCGCATCACCCCTACGACCTCAAGATTGATCTTGTCAAGGGTGCAGCTCCACCGATTGCCCAGATTTATCCAGTATCCAACAGGGAATTAGGAGAATTACGGAATTTTATCGACAAACATCTGACTATAGGTTTTATCAAACCTTCATCCTCGCCCTTTGTGGCTCTGGTCCTCTTTGTGAAGAAGAAAAATGGAGAGCTTCGGCTTTGCGTTGACTTCCGTGGCCTCAATGCCATCACGAAGAAGGATAGGTATCCGCTTCCGCTTATTTCTGAGCTTTTAGACACTCCCTGGTGCGCAAAAGTCTATACCAAGTTGGATCTCCGTCACGCTTACCACTTGGTCTGCATCGCCAAAGGGGATGAATGGAAAACCGCTTTCTGGACCCACTACGGATCCTTCGAATGGAAAGTGATGCCTTTTGGTCTTAGTAATGCTCCCGCCGCCTTTCAGCGATTTATCAACGACATCCTCAAGGATCTCCTCAACGTCACTGTCATCGTCTATCTCGATGACGTCCTGATCTATTCCGACAATGAGGAGGACCATCAGAAGCATGTTCGCGAAGTATTCCGTCGGCTCCGAGAGCACAGACTCTTTGTCAATCCCAAAAAATGCTTCTTTTCCATTGATACCGTGGAGTATCTAGGCTACATTCTCTCCCATGAAGGGTTAAGGATGGATCCTTCTAAAATCTGAACTATCCTGGAATGGCCTGTCCCTTGGAAGGTCCAGGATATACAATCTTTCCTAGGCTTCTGTAATTTTTACAGACGCTTCATCTTCAATTATTCAGATATCGTCGTACCCCTAACCCGTCTCACCCAAAAAGCTATCCAGTGGAAATGGACGCAGGCATGCCAGGAATCTTTTGATTACCTTAAGCACACTTTTACTTCCGCTCCGATCCTTGGTCATTGGGTTCCGAACCAAAAGATCATCGTCAAAACTGACACTTCCGATTACGCTATCGCCACAATCCTCTCTCTCCAGTACGATTCTGGAGAAATTCATCCCATCACATTCTATTCACGCACCTTACAATCCGCTGAACTCAATTACGACGTTCACAATAAGGAATTGCTTGCCATTTTTGAAGCATTCCGAATCTGGCAACACTACTTGGAAGGCTCCAGATCCCCTATCAATGACATTACTGATCACAAGAATTTGGAATATTTTTCGACCACTAAAATTCTAACACGACGACAAGTCCGATGGTCAGAGTATCTTTCCGCTTTCAATCTCATTATCCAATTCCGACCAGGTAAATTAGGCACAAAACCCGACTCACTCACTAGACGATGGGCGTCTACCCAAAAGAGGGGGATAGCGACTATGCCAAGGTTAATCCACAGAATTTCCGCCCAGTCTTCACCCAAGAACAACCTCTTTCCTCGAAGGACCCGCACTCCGTGCATCCATTATCATGGATATCAAGAAACTCCATTCCACAATCCGAGAATCCTACGCTTCCAGTCTCAAACTAGTAAGGATTCCTCATCATCCCGATGGAAACTCGATGAATCCGGGTTATTACGCTTGGACGATAGGATATTCGTTCCTGGTGCTTCCGACCTTAGACTTCAAGTTTTGCGACAACACCACGACCATTCCCTAGCAGGACACTTCGGACAAAACCGGATGCTTGACCTTATCCAACGCCACTATACCTGGCCAAAGGTCTGAGAATTCATTTGGGATTATGTCGCTTTCTGTACGGTTTGTGGTCGTAACAAGCCTTGTCGACACCATCCTTATGGTCTCCTAAAACCACTTCCTGTACCGGTCTGTCCGTGGGATTCGATTTCCATGGATTTTATCGAACAACTACAGCAATCCTGGTAATTGTGGACCGCGCATCCAAACAAGGAATCTTCATTCCAACTCATGATACCATTACATCGGAACAGCTCGCGGAATTATTTGTTCTTCATGTTTTTTCTAAGCATGGTGTTCCTAACCATGTCACTTCTGACCACGGTTCCGAATTTGTTTCCCATTTTTTCCGATCCTTAGGAAAAGCTTTGAATATGGAACTTCACTTCACTTCAGGTTATCACCCGGAAGCCGACGGACAGACAGAGTGCACCAATCAGACACTCGAGCAGTACATCCGGATCTATTGTTCTTATCAACAGGATAATTGGTCTTCTCTACTTCCCATCACTGAGTTCACTTACAATAATGCTCCAAACGCTTCTTTGCAAATAAAGGGTTTCACCCGACTACAATCTCGCTTCTGAGTGCGCCTGACATTTCGTTGTCAATCTCGAGGAACTTCATGGTTTCCTTCAGGATGAGATTCGAGAAGCTCAGAAACGTTACAAGGTACAGGCTGACAAACACCGTCTGGATTTACCAGAAGTCTCCATCAGTTCCGAGGTTTTTGTGTCTGTCAAACACATAAAAACTACAAGACCCACTCCGAAGTTCTCCAAGAAATTCCTTGGTCCATTCAAAGTTATCTCTCGTCTGAGCTCTCTTTCTTATGGCATAAAGCTCCCTGACTATCTCCATGGGATCCACCCTGTTTTCCATGTGTCCCAACTAGAACCCACTGTTCCCAACATGATTCCGAATCGTATCCCAGATCCGCCTGCTCCGGTCGAGATTGAAGGTGAACTTGAATATGAAATCACTGAAATCTTAGACTCGAAAATCGATCGGCGCCATCGGAAATGTCCTCTACTATATTTGGTACAATGGTCTGATTATGAAGGCACCGACAAAGAATTTTCCTGGCTTCCCGTGGATGAGCTTACAGCTGAAGAAGCTATAAACGAGTACCATCAGAAAAATCCGAACAAACCCGGTCCTCTTCCAACTTCATCTTAATCCTTATCGTTCCAGCGCTCTTCACTAATTTTGATTTATTCTATTTTTTTTTTCTCATTTTCTTCCTTTCAGTCTGATCGTATCTTAACTTCACTCAAAAAATTTGTTCCAAGAAAGTTTTTTTGCCTATCCGGGTCCGGTCGAGTATCCATTACAAAAAATCTATGTACAAATGTTCATGTCCATCGCGTCCGGCGTGCATCTGTCCCTTTCCTCAATCTTCCTCTACCACTGCCCTTTTCCCTTCTTCTTCGGCTTCCTGAGTGATTCTGGCATATCCAACAATCTTGCCTCCATTCCTGTCCATTCCTCATCCTCCATTCTGGGAAGCGGGATATCTGACGCTGCCACGATCGCCTCTATCACATTCCCCATATGGATGAGACGATGGAGTTGGGCCAACTGTATGGCACAAAGGGTTGAGATGTCGGGAAGGATGGCTTTCCGACTGGTGAAGCTACACCCCACGTGTGATGCTGCGCAGGACTCGCAAGCACGTTTTCCGTCGCCTTGGGACGTGCACTCCAAACTGAGCCGGGTACACCAGGAACGCCACTACACAAAATCAATGTCAGAATCCGAAGGTAGAAAAACGGAAAAACAAACGTACCTCGGGATATGCTTCTCCCTTCTCAACCTCAATCTCTTCCTCACTCTCTGAGTCTTCATCCCCAGATCCCTCGTCCCTACATCGCCTCCGAGCTGCACAAGGACTACTCGGTCTGGGATTCGCCTTCCTCTTTCCTCTCACCTTTTCCGACAGACCCGCATCAGAATGCTCCACTTCCATTTCCATGCCCTGTTCTGTCCATTCCTTCTCCTTCCTTGCCCATTCCTCCAGCTGCTTCCTCTCCTCAGCCTCCAATTCCTCCTTCTTCGCCTTTTCCACATCCTTCCGCTGCTCCAACCACAACTCCATCAGCTCCTCTGCAGCCTCATATTCCTCCATCAGAGCTTCATATGCTTGTCAAGCTAAAAGTCGATTCCATTAGCATCCATGGAAAACCCAATTCAAAACTGGTCACGTACCATTTTTATTTTCCTGACCACCCTCATACTACCATTGATCACTTTTTCCACCAAAGGTTCGGGATGCACAGGAGCCGGAGGTTTCACATTGGACATTGTCCATTCAGTCATATACTCTGTCAGGAGCTTGGAAACGTCAAGGGGAACGTGGGAGGTGGTGGAAGACATTGATAACGGTGAAGTTGGTTTTGCTATGCTTCCAAGGACTTCTCCCTTTTATATGTTTTCGAATACGCACACAGACCATCCTTATTGTTTCCTGTTCATTTTGTTACCAATTACTTAATTTAGAAACCATTCACAATCCCGATCACTTCCATTCGTTTCCGATTCCATTATTCATTTTCTGTGGTCCACCCCTTTTCTATTTTTTCTTTTATTGTCTTTTCAACTTCATTCCAACGGATTACTATTCATTTCCATGCCTCTAGAGGGCTCAAGGCCTAAGAGGGGGATACTGTAATATCTATGCTTCCGTATATCTTTCCGATCGTATCCGATTCTTTTCCGAACTTCTTTTCCTTTTATTTCGAACTTCATTCCCTTTCATCCCGAACACTTTCCGATCATTCATTTCCGATTTCATATCCGAGCTCCACTATTAATCTCCACACACAGATCCCGTCCAGGAACTCGTGATTCATTTCGGATAACTACCGGATAGCTCATATCTAATCTCCAAAGCTACTCCACTTCATCTCCAATCCATTCCACTTTGTTTCCACTTTGTTTCCACTTCATTCTGCAGTACTCCATCCATCTCCAATAGCACCATGTGCTTTTCCTTTATTTCCAAAACATTCCTATCTTACTCCTATTCATTCCGATAGTTTCCAAAGTAGTACTTAAGCTAGCAACTTTGTAGTAGATAGCTTAAGTCTAAAATCGAATTAGCTGGTCTCCTAACTTCATTCAACTTCAGACAACAAAGTACCATCCTAACGGATTACATTCCATGTCTTCCTTATACTTCGATCTCAGAGACTACCGGTTCCGCCTGGATCCGTCTTCACCCTTTCCTAAAACCCCAATAAGACTTCCGCTCAGGTCCGACGTGTTTCCTAATGCTAGGATCCGCCCGGACTTAACAGATTTACAAACTGAGTGGCACTGAGTAAGTCTTCAGTAATATCACAGTATGACAGTGTATTTACAGGTATTTGCACCCAGTGATGGTGCTATGTGAGAAATATGAATATGAGCTGTCCAGTTAGTATCTGATATGACTCGGATAGGATCTGGTGGGAATTATGAACTAAATGGATTTGTGGCAACTCTGATATGAATCAGAAATGAAATGGAATGAAAGGGGAGTCAGAACTATTCAGAAATGCTCAGAAGGAGTTGGGAAAAGGCATAGGCTTTACAGACAGATACAAAGTGATTGATTGAGAGATAGAGATAAAGAAAGAGAAAGGAGTAGGCTGACTATGCTCTACACTGTGTAGTACTGGTACGGAGCAGAGACAAAGTGAATGAACTAAAGGATTAGCTAAAATGTCTAGTGGTTTATATAGAAAAACAATGAATAAGTGATAGGAGAAAGATAGGAGAAATAGGAGAAATGTAGGAGAAAGTGGAGAAATATAGGGTAAAGATAGGATCGATGAAATGGAAGATTGATTGAAGATTGATTGACAGTTATTATAGGGTTTGACAGGTTCTATAAGGTTCGAAGTCAATAATATAAGGAAATACAATAGACGAATGATCAGAAAATGGGTTCAATAATGTAGTAGAAGAGGAAGGAGGACAAAGAACTATAGCAGTTCGTGACAAGTCCACTATTATGTTAAGATATGTACAAAGTCTGTAGTAGATAGTATTGGAGATACTAATTAATACAGAATGTTTAATACATATACTTATTCTTATAGCAGGGCAAACCACTGAGCAGCTCAATGGGCACTTAATGAATAGGGGCTAACGATCGAGATTTGAGGATCGGATTACTTAACAGAGATCTTGAATGGCATAGATAAGTATTCTTATGTTCATAGAGCAATTTGAGTAGTCGATATTTAGCGAGACTTGTCAACTTAGGTTGTCAAGTGGCATGTTGGTGATTCACCAGCCCTACTAGTAAATAGAGGTGGAGTAATAGTGATATAGAGAGTTGTATTCCCAAATAGGTACACAATGGTTACAAAATAGTAGACTGGAGACTTAGGGTCTCCAGTAGGTACTTTATATCTAAAAATTTGTATTTGCTGAAGGGCAGTATGCTGCTCACAGCTTTGATACTGCCTTCCTTTGCATAGCCTCATATTTATCCTTCTTTGTTGCTGTTTTGCAATTCCCTTCCAACAATCTTTCTTAAACATCTTGACAACACACCAGTGATACCCATTTTCTCACTTGCTTCAGAGAGATCCATATATCCAAGGCTGTATCCTCATGGCTGTGTAGTGTTTGTCCCATTGTTGTGTGTATTTTTCTCATCTTGTTGGTTTAGGCTGTTTATTTTGAGGGCCTCGAGGCTGTGGTTTAATTATTTGTTACACAATCACCTGTTCCTTTTGTTGTCACATTGTGTACAGTCATCTTGGAGTCCTTGACCCAAATGCGAATACCTAAGTAAATTCAGGCTCTTTTTATCAGAGAAAGTATACCAGCATGTATGATTCGTATTAATACACCTTTATTCTAATTTTGATGGAGATTGGCTGAGAGGCTGAGGTGCTACACGCAAATCAATGTCAAAATTACGCGTCTTTGAGATGCGAAAACATCTCGAAAACATCTCTAAAGTGTCTAGATACCGTTTAAGGTTGAGATGTTGGCCCAAACCTTTGTGAAATATTACTATCACAATCACATCTTGAGTCTGGGCTACAATTTGGTAAGACAGACCTTCAGAAAACGTGGTGAGGTGTGGAGCAAAAATGGATGGCCAAGAGCGTGACAGATCAGTGCAGTGCAGACTCTTCTTTCCTAAAATGGTTGGACACCTAAAATCACAAAACCAGAAAAACCGCAAAGCTTCCACTGAAAATGCCACGAAGATGCAAGCTGCTGTAGAGGCATGGAAAGAGGAGGTCAAGAAGTCAAATCCTCATTCTCTCCACTGTTTTGCAGCAGACATGGATGTCGATAGAAAGACCCTCAAGCATCAATCTGAAGGAGGACAGTCAATTCAGGATTTTAATTCTACGAAACAGACATTGACACCAGCCGAAGAAGCTACAGTTGCAGACTGGATTACCCGTAGCTGTGAACGAGCACTTCCTCCCACTCCTGCCCAAATTCGTGCCCATGCAGAATACATGCGAAAAAACAATCCACCCCCAGAAGAAACCCATTGGTACAACATGGGTCAACGAGTTCTTTGCACGTCACCCCGAGGTTAGCACTGGATGGAGTAACAGTCTTGACACCCAACGTGCACAGGCTCTCAACCCAGTCATTGTCAAGAGCTGGTTCGATCTGCTGGAAAGCGAGGTGGTAGCAAAGAATGTACCGGCGGAATGCCAGTGGGGAATGGACGAGACGAACCTGCAGCGGGGAAATCTTGCAACCCAGCGAGTTGCAAAGGTTTGGGGAAAGAAGATGGCTCACAAACAGGGCGGAGCCAACAAGGAGATGATCACGGCCATTGTGACCATTGGGGCTAATGGCGAAGCACTGGCACCTACTCTCATTTTCAAGGGTGAACATATTTATGACAGGTGGATCCAAGACAACCCCACAAATGCAACGTAAGCTCTAGTCTGTATCTCCCTAACCCAAACTTAACTTAACTCAGGTTTGCAACTTCTCTGAATGGGTGGACGGATCAGGAGGTTTGCAAGGAGTGGCTTCGAGACGTGTTTGAACCTGCAACACAAGAAAAAGCCAATGGTCAGCTGCGTGTTCTGTACATGGATGGCCACTCATCGACTTCACAATGGCCTTCAACATTATGATTGTCGGTTACCCTCCTCACTGCACTCATGCTCTCCAAGGTCTTGACGTTGCCTGCTTTGCTAAGATGAAGAGTGAGATGAAAAAAGAGATAAATGAATTCGAGGCAACTCACGGACATTCTGTGAGGAAGGATGACCTCACTGGTGTGTTTGGGCGTGCATTCCTGCGGTCTTTCGATGTAGATACTGTGATGGCAGCTTTCCAGAAGACGGGTATCTACCCCTTCAATCACAATGCTATCACGGAGGAGCAGATGAAACCTGCAGAAGCAACATCAGTTCAGGGATCATTTACATTCACACAAACGAGTCCGATAAAGGCAATCATCAAGAGTTTTAGGGTGTACAAACCTACCAGATTTGACATCTCCCCATCTCATGCTACCTCATCTACCAGCACTCCTGATACCCCCTCTGATCTCCAGCAGCTCATGGTCTTCCCCTCATACAATGAACCACAAACTCCAAACCATTCCAGATCTCGTTCTCATCCAGACATTGATCCAGCCCTCCTGGATGATACCCCATCCAAACGGATGAGAATTGGATTCTCCAGCCTCTCTAGCACCTCCTCCGCATCATTTCTTGTCTCTCAAACTCCCTACACCTCAGATACTCCCTTCCCTCATGCTCCTGATAAAATCCCAGCTGATATCCAACAACCTGACTGGACCTTGAAGAAGGTATCTGCAACAAGGAGGCAATGGGAAAGACTATAGGGGACCTTACCAAAGCTCTGGGTGATGCTGAATTGCAAGTGAAGGTCCTGAAACTAAACCAGGAGACGATGGCTGCACAGGCTGTAATTGCAGACCTCCACTTGCAAAAGATGAACCAGATTGTCTATTCAAAGGAGCAGGAAAAGATAGCAAAAGAGAATGCGAATAACGAGTTTGTTTTGCCCAATCCAGGGCATGGACGCATTTGGACAAAAGAGGCTGTTGCAGATACATTGAAGAAAAAAAAGGAAGCAAAGGAGAAGGAGGCGGCAGAGCAGGCAGAGAGGGTTAGGAAACGAGAGGAAACATCTCAGAAGAAGGCTGCGTTGGAGCTGGAGTGGAAAAATCGTCGCGAAGAGCACAAAAAAGCTGTTGAGGCATGGCAGGAGGACTGTAAGAAAGCTCGTGCAGCAGGGATAAAGACCAAAGATTTACCTTCTAAACCCAAGTGCATCAAAAAGAAGGCCCTGACAACCCTTATGATGGGTACCGGTGATGCTGGAGACGAGGATGTCGATGACGGCGACGCAGGAAATGTGCTCGAGGATGAAGAAGTCGACGCAGAATTCGTTTGACTAATCATGTCACAAATCAGTCACAGTGGGTCAAGGAGCCCAATTTGCAGCTTTTCATATCTCTTCAAGAATTGGTCAATAGTACTGTATGATACTTCTATTATCTTTGTATAAAGTACTCCTGGCTAGATGCCAGTATACTCAGTTTTCGATCAAATCAAGAAAATGGAACAAGAATGATGAGTTGAGATGTTTTGGGTCAAGGACTCCAAGATGACTGTAATTAGGCTATCTTTATTTCTCCAGCTGCTCTAGCAAACCTTCAAGTACCTTTTTAGCTACAGTAAGTAGTTGTGTAGGAAATATGTTTTCAAGAAAGTCCAAATGTCATGCTTTTTGGAGTCCTTGAGACACTGTGACAACAGTTCTGTAATCACAAAGAAATGATGTGGAGAATGAGATGAAAATGATTGAAGTCACATCAAGCTGTCATGCTTTTCACAATCTTTTTTTTGAGAGCCTCCCACCACACACTTATCAATCTACTGCCTAAACAAGTATTGGTACTTCAAGGGCTAAACATTATCTTCATGATCAGGTAAAATTTTGGGCCAAAACCCACCCCAAAATGACCTCCAGACACATCCCAAAATTTGACACATCTGAAAATCAGTCAAATTAGACAGTTATCTGGGCACCACACCCACCAAGTTCTTTATGGAAGATGAAGTATATATCTAAATTTTAGACTGCCCTAGAAGGAGAAAATACAATGAGAACTACCACAAATATGCAGATTTTCACAAATGTCTCAAGGACTACCTAAGCTACTGGGCTCAAGAGAGAGCTCTTATACCTACATGTACTAATACTAGAATATTAGAATATACTACAAATGTCTACGAGTCCATGTATGAGTAAGACAAGGATCCACAGTGTACTCACTCAGAGTTGTATCTACTAGTGTATACTACAGTATTCTACTAGTTTCTACAACACAAATTTTGCAACTGGGTTTAGGCTCTGGGAATCCTCCAAGTGATCCACAGACCTACCTAGGGCTGCTCTGGCCTGGCTCAACAGATGGCATCAGCAGACCAGAGCCCCTCACAAGGGAAATAAAGGGAAAAAGAGGAGAGGAAGAAAAACCAGAAACCCAGCTCACACTCATTCACCTGCTTGCCCAATTACTTTCTCCAAAGCCTTCCTAAAACACTCCCAAACTGTTCAGCTGTCTCACTGCACATCTTGCTCCCATACCATCCAGGTCTCGCGCGCGGGTAATTTGTCTGTCAAGCTTGATACTCCGGCTTTCCATACTCTCGGATTAGAAATCACAGATTTAAGAAAGCAGATGATCATGATGGAAGATGACATTATGCAATGGGACAGGAGATTATTTTCAGAGTTGTAGAGCGAAAATCAGATAGCCCAGGTCATATGCAGTACAGATGTAATGTGAAGAGAAGTTGAGATGCGCGGTGTAATATATGTATGGTACGGAGCGACGTGCAGAAGAGATGAGCAAGAAGAACAAAATAAAAGACCATTCAATGAGCACAGACATGCGGAGCGAGAGAAAAAATGCGAAAAAGCACGAGCGATGAAAGCACATAGTTCGAGACCCTCAATACAAAATTTCACTGCCAGTATTGCTGACCTCGCTGACCATAATAGTAGCTTGCATCATTTTGACCCTGGTACACCTGCTGATGATGAGCATTGGTTTGCTGCGGTGTCGTTCCTCCACCTACATTACCACCACTTCCGAAGCGACCACCACCATAATAATTTTGGCCTTGAGGGACACCCTGTCCCTGCATCTGACTTTGCGTCTGATTCTGGCCTTGTCCGCCTTGTTGTCCTCGTCCACTAGAAACCCCAACATCTTTCTGCGAATAAGGTTTGTAGGCGGCCTCGGGAGATGAAGTACTTCTGGGCCCGCCCGATGTCGAGCCCGAGACAACACTGTTACCTCCACCAGCGGCTCCGCCTTGTCCAGAAAGACCCATGAATCCCGGCAAGCTGGATTGTCCACTTGACGCTCCATACAATTGCTTCCCATAATCTTGTCCGATACCAAGACCATGAGAAATCTGATGAGGTTGGTGAGGCTGTTGATGAGTCTGCTGGTGTGCTTGCTGATGAGGAGAATGATGGCCGTATTCGTCGTAACCAGCTCCAGTCTGTCCATAAAGACCGCCGCCGTAGGTTTGCGGTTGCATTCCTGCACCTCCGCCAAGGCCACTGTGACCAAGGACACCTCCACCGTGACCGAGCATACCCGCTGAGCCAGGTGCACCTGGTTGTTTACCGGCAGGGCTAGGGGCATTACCGTGCCCAGGAGGCCCGGGATACATAGCAGGGTATTTCATACCAGGATACGGCTGAGGAACGCCCATGCCACTCATCGCACCACTCATACCTCCCATATTACCAGCACCCATTCCCATGTTCGACATACCTCCCATACCGCCGTAACCAGAGTTGTAAGGTGCAGCATACGGATACTGATGATTTTGAGGGTAGGGTTGATAATAGAAGGGAACGGGTTGAGGGTAACCACTTGCACCGGGATTTGGTCCTTGTTGACCCGTAGGCTGAGGTTGACCGGGTGCAGGAGAGTGTTGAGAAGAAGTCTGGGATGTTTGCGAGGAAGGAGGTAGGCCGTTGGAAACCGATGAACCCGTCGATGCAGTTGCAGTCGTCGCGCTTGTAGTTGAGCCTGCCGTCGAGGGCGGTTGTTGACCCGTACCGGCCAAGCCTTTAAGGTCATCACCAAGGACATTGCGGCCGTTACCACCGAAGGACGGCTGGTAGGTATCGTAGAAATTCTGAGCCTAAGCCGTTATTAACGAAGGAAGGACGATCAACGCCAGGAGGACTTACCCGTTGACCATCATAACCATAATCACCAAACAAGCCACTCTGGTGCTGCTGTTGCTGTTGATTACCGAGCTGTCCTACACCACTCCCCATGCTGTTAACGCCACCCAGTTGTCCTAGTCCAGCGCTACCTAAGCCACCAAGACCGCTACTACCGCTGAACTGACCTGGCCCAAAGGAACCATATTGGCCACCGTTGCTCTCCTGTGTGCCGGCAGGCGGCGTTGGAGTGTGGAAGTAAGGGGTCACATCTGATTGACGTAAATAATTTGATGTTGACTGCGATGAAGGTTGGTTTTGTTGCGGTTGCTGCAACTGCTGTTGCTGCTGTTGGGGAGGTTGATGAGTCTGAATGTGAGATGGTGTTTGAGTTGACTGTGATTGTTGAGTTTGCTGAAGTTGTTGGGACTGGGGAGAGGGATCGAGGTGGGTGGGCAAACCATGCTGAGCATAAGAATGAGTTGGAAGAGTTGGTTGACTTTGTTGGGGTTGTGGCTGCTGTGTAATTACAGTTTGGGAAGGAGCTGATGGCTGCTGTGTGAATGTTTGGATGGGTGATGTGGAAGAAGCGGCAGGTGTCTGCGTAGTGGATACAGAAGGTGATGAGATGGAAGATGAGATTGATTGAACAGCTGGAGCCTGGAAAAGCCCAGATCCGAGAGACCCAGACGAGGAAGGAGCAGCGGTAACAGGTGGTTCAATATCGTTTGCGGTAGACGAGACTGAAGAAGCATCAGGTTCGGGTCTGTCATAATCCAAGTCAACAGCTGGTTAACAAAAACTCAAGGAAAAGACACCTACTCGGTCTCGCCACTGCCCAGGCTAAGACTTCCAAACTGCATGCCCACTTTCTCTACCGAACCGAATGAACTCGGCATCACTACTCCACCCTGTTCACCAGCAATCTTACTATATCGAGCACTGTTTCTGTGAGCCACTGATGCAGGCCGTGCATGTACTTTGGATGGCGTGGAGGGTGTTGGTGTTGGAGGCGCGACAATTGCTGGGGAAGGTTCGGGTTCGATTGTGTTAGGTTGTTCTGGTTCAGGAACGGTGAATTCGGGCTCCGTAGAAGGCTCCGGAGCAGTCATTGCAGGAGTGTCAACCACAGGTTTGGAAACGACTTCGTCGTCCCATGTCGGTGCTTGTACGGTAGTAGGATCTTCCCAGCCTGACTGTTGAGTTTCTGAAGAGAGAGTGTGATCGGAGGCTGGAGCAGGTGTGGGTGGTTTCTGTGGTGGAGGAGCAGGGGCAGCGGACGGGGTAGAAATGGGCGCGGAAACAGGGGGAGGGGGAGGTATAGGCTTTTCTTGAGGCCTGAGAGAAGAAAGCATCAGTCTACCGATACATTATCGAATTTGAAAAGAAACGTACTTTGCAATTTGAGCCCACGATAATTTTGAGGTGGCAGGAATCGTTTTCACGGAGATGTGTTTTGTAGGTACGGGAGCGGCGACAGAGGGCGTAACAGCAGCGGAAGTGCCCCAAGCGGACGAGCTTGCACCATTTGTCGCTGGAGCATCTGATGAACTGCCCCAGCCAGCGGAGATAGTCGAGTCCTGACCCCAGGCAGCATCAGCTGCAGCAGGTTTACTGGCCTCCGATGCATCCGGCTTGTCAGAGTCCGAAGCACTGGTTTCTGTGCCATTGGCCACAACAGCCTGTGGCGGAGCAGGAGATGAGTTCTGTGAGGCACGAGAGTGACCGTTCAAATGGCCACCACGAGGAGGACCTCCACGAGCACTGCGAACAGCGGCGCCACCTCTGGTCGACCCACCACGACCACCTCGTCCTCCACCTCGACCGCCACGGAAATCACCTCTGGTAGAGACGGAATCCTTGGAGACATGGCCAGCAGGTTTCTTTTCTTTCTTGCGGGAGACCGAGTCCCATTGTTCAGCGTGACCTAGAAAGATATGTAAAAAAAGAGGTGGAAAGAAAAACGAGAAAAAAAGACGCACCGTCACTAATCCTTGAAGCGGCGAGTTCTACATCGCCATTTGTTTCAGCAAGAAGAGACTGGAGATCTGTAGAAAGCGATGAGACGCGTGTTGAGGAGAAGAAAGAAAATGACGACGGACCGTCGTTTGACCAGGAGGGAAAGAACTCCTGGAGCTGTCGGGCCTGCTGGCGGAACCTTGAGGGGTCGCTGTGAGGAGCAGAGGCAGAAAGGGATTGCTTATAGGTAGAAGCCATGGAGGAGGAAGGACAAGAGCAGAGAGAGGCGCCAAACAAGGCCAAATGGGTAGTAGCTTGCGCTCTCCTGCAAGCACTGCCTGGTCTTTATTTGTGATGAAGCGCCGTGCTCCCGTCCTCAGTGTCGTCACCCGCAGCGACGACGACGACGACGACGCTCTTCAGCTCGACCTCGACTCCGACAGCTCTTCCCCTTCTTCCTCTCCAGCTCTCCCTAACATCAATCTACATGCTGACGCTGACGCCGACCTCTCCCAGGACCTCGCTGCCCTAGACCAGCTTCGCAAAAGCGTCAAAAAGAATCTCCGTCTTCGTCCCATTCGCTCCTCTAGTGCACTCAAGACCAAAGTTCAGGCCGAATTAGAGGAGGCCAGTCCAACTGCCTACTTCACTCCACGTGAGGATATATCTTTCAGTGCCCGTTATCTGGACCGGTCACCTCCTTTTCAGCGTTCTCCGAGGCCAATTGCACCTCAAACTCTGTACACCCGTTTGCTGGCTCTCAAGCGTCCCCTACTCGTTGATACCCGTCCTCATGCAGCCCATCTGGCTTTCCATATCAAATACAGCATAAATCTCGCCATTCCTTCCCTCATTCTCAAGCGCGGTCGCAAACCTGGCGGCCAAGCATTCAGCTCTCTCGATGCCCTGCGACAGTTTGTCACCACCGATGCTGGAAAGCACGCTTGGGATTCCCTCATGTCCCCTGGCGGTCCGTGGGATGGCGACATTGTCATTTACGATGAGGATATGGATGAGAAGGATAAAGACAAAATGTCCATCGCTTCCTGGGCTCTTTTGCCCATTTTCCAATCACTGCTCAGCTTTGGCAATGCCGACTATCTATTGGGCGGTATTTCAATAGCAGGCCACCATCCAGACTTGGGGAAGCTTGTCGTCTCGGATGGAGATGATCCTGGCATACCTCAGAAACCGGGTGGTCTATTCCAGCTTGATACACACCAACTATTTCGACCCCAAGTCGAGATAGACCAAGCCGAGTCTGCTACTTCCACTTCACGACCGCCCCTTTCCCCCTTACCCATCATGCCTGCGGCTATGAATTCTAATCCTCCTCGCTCACCGTCCATTGCCGACCCTTCCCCATCCCCTTCACCGTCCCAGGCATCCTTTCGTCGACCGCCTCCGCCTTCTGGCTCTCATTTACCATCCAAACGGCCGAGTGCTCCAAATCTGAGACGTTTGGATACCTGCAGCGCAGACTCTCTCGATTCTGCCCCTGGTCCCTCCAAACCGAACAAACTCGGCCTTACACTCAACACCTCCCTACCCAGGGCAAATGGGAGAACAAAACCAGTTAAGAGTGCTACCTTGGCTGTACCTCCTCTTTCCATAAATACCTGGAGTGGAAATCTCCATCCGCCTTCCCCATCTCACCTCAATCTATCCCATTCCAACCATTCACCCCCCGGTTCTGCAAAATGGCAGCCCACATCTCCCAGCCATCAGTATCATCCCCCCGCAATACCAATACCTTTATCTCCTTTGACATCTACTTCTTCCTCAGGGTCAGATGGCTTCGGTCACCTAGATCGGCCTGCGAATAATCGCGATTCCATAGGAACAGCATATTTCACACCCCCACACACACCCAGTACACCTAAATCTTCACTTCCCGATTGGAACACAGGCTCATATCTGAATCCCAACTCCAGAGATCATCTTTACGCTGACCTACCGTCTTCACCTTCGACGGCGAGACCTGAGGAGAGCGAATTTCCCCGCTCACCTGGTGCTTTCGACACCGGTTTCCCTTCGAATAGATGGCCACATGATCTCCATGGAGACAACCAGAGGTTCTCCAAGATTTCTCCTCGTTACATCCACCGCCTTCTACCCTATCTTCCGCTGGCGAAGAAGATCCATATCCGACATTCACAGTCAGCACTATATTGCCGGGCTTTCTTTTCCTTGGACCTGAGCCTTCTACATGGGAACATGTCGACGAGCTCAAAAGTCTCGGTGTCAAAAGGATCGTCAATTTGGCTGCAGAATGTGGACCTAACGATTGGGGGTTGGGTTTGGACCATTATGTGACTACCTCATCATCACGAAACGCTATGGGAGAGCCACACGAAAAGGAGAATCTCGCCATTAGTGGACAAGAGGACACAGACAGCGACAGAAAGGCAGCTGGATTTGAAAAGTATGTCAAGATTGCAATGCGGGATACAGTGGAAGAGGAAGGAGTTGCCAAGGGGGTGAGACAAGTTTGCGAAATCCTGGGTGAGTTGTTGCCTTTTTGTAGACCTTGGCCTAGCAGTTTATTCACCTTCACATAGACGACGCCAGATTACATTCATCACCCACATATGTACACTGCAAAGCTGGGAAATCTCGTTCCGTCACTGCTGTGATGGCATATCTCATTCATGCTAATCACTGGACGCTATCGAAAGCTTATGCTTTCGTTCTCGATCGTCGGAAGGGTATCAGTCCGAACATTGGTTTTGTGAGCGAGCTCATGACATTTGAGGAACAAGAGTTGGGCGGGAAAAGTGTTGGCGTACACATTGGTAGTCGTAATGGAGCTATGCAACCAAACGCACCGACTCATGCAGATGCAGACCGTGAAACAACCATGGGTGGTAATAGGCGCGGTGGTCATATTCGTGAATCTTTACCTCCTACCTTTGTGCACACACATTCTATTGGAAGTCCTGGTTTGGGGAATGGTATGGAAAGTGGATTCGTTTCGGCAGGTCCGGAAAGTCAGAGCGAGAAGGAAAGGATGCGGGTTATGGGTGATTGGGGTCAAGAGATGGAGATTAAGGATGCAAGCGGGAGATATAGGCATGCTAGGAGGGCACCAGTCGATGAGACGACTTTGCAGCCCATGAGAAGAGTCAGCAAGGCTGGTCTCGAGAGCGGAGAATGGGACGGATGACCCGAGGTGGACAGTGGACACCTCAGACTTTAAGTTATGTATTATATTTCTAAAACTATCCTCTATCTTCGTGACTATCGCCAAAAGTGGTTTCATTGGTGAACTCACTCGTCTTCACGTAACAGTCAAGACCGTTGAAATATATAATGAATGTGGAAACCATTGTATTGGCATGCGCATATATGAAGTAGAGGGTACAACAGCATGAATAACATGGTAGGATTTTGTGTTGATAACAAGAACAAAATCATGAACATCTACACCACTGTGCCTGCATTGGACGCAATACGCGGCCAAAGATCTGCCTGTAGAATGGTGCGAAACACCGTTAACGACAGGTCTGCTCTTTATGTGAACAAAGACGTACGCATTCCTTTGCCACGGGACCAGTAATAGCGGATCCCTTCATCTCTCCCTTGGGGTTGACGATGACGCCCGCGTTATCCTGTTATTAACACAATAAGATACATGGATAATGCAAAACCGACAAGTCTTCGTACCTCAAAGTGCAGGAAGACACCATCTCTTCGCCTCCAAGCCTTCCTTTGTCTAACAATGATAGCAGGCATGGCTAGAAAAGACATTAATTCACCACCTGGTAGCAAACGCACAGACTCGTAAGACTCACTCTTCTTCCTCAACTCAGGCTTTCCCTTCTTGACCGAAGCCACAACCATATCACCAACACCAGCATCCGGAAGTCTGTTCAAGTGCGCACCGAAGCCATAGGGTTCAATAAGGAAGAGGGATTTTGCACCAGAGTTGTCGCAGCAGTTGATCACAGCACCAACGGGTAAACCGAGAGTGAGCCTGAATTTGGTACCGGAGGCGGGGGCTGCGGAGAGATGGTTAGAGAGGAAAAGACGAGTTGGACGAGGGCAACGCACCGGGCTTTGACATTTTTTAGATCGGGATATTGACTTGGTCGCGTCGAGATTACCAGTAAAGTTGTGTGAATAGTCGGCCCGCAATAACAACTGTATAGTTTTTCGGGTATTGCCGAATCCAGGCTCCGACCAGGCCTACCTTGACCAATTGCGCCTTTGTGCGGACAAGACAGTAATTCAACTTAGAGGGAGGAATCTACGAAAGTAAATGTCAAATTCCAAGTCTACTTCATCACTTCGCAACTGTGAACGCTAGCACTTTCTCGTAGTCCAAGTCTGCCTACAGTTGGAAGCCTCCTCTCTGATGGCCTGAATGGGCCTATGGCTTGACCAGATTGATTTGGTGCATAATGTGATGTATTTTTGAGAAGGATAATGAGTATTACCCGTACACGCATTGCAATGGCAGTTTTTTATACTTATCCTGATTCTCTAGACTGCTCTCCTCTGCCACTGTCGCCGGCATTTCCGTCTCGTCTACAACGTTACCCCGCTTCCTGTTCTTGAGCGCTGAACTGTCATCAAAGCCCTCAATTGTAGCCACAGGCCCCTTGAACCAATGCACACCTCCGTACTTGGGGAAATAATACCAGACGAGAGACAGAATCATGACACCACCCAACACGACGATGGTATAGTTCATGTCTTGCACATCCGTTTGGGGCGATGTGGGGGAAAAAAAGACGATACCAAGGAACAACATAAAGACTACGGCCACAATTGCGACTGGCAAACTCTGAAAGTGAACTTGAGAATTTAGGACGAGAGGGAACTGTAAAGACTCGGATACGTACAAAAACACCAAGAGTGAAGGGACCGGGCTCAAAGTCGTTGTCTCCTGCAAATCTAGCCGCAATTGGGATAGCGTAGGCAATGTAGAGACCAGTCACGGATATGGCGAAGACAGCATTGATGGCTTGGTCCCCAGCAAAAACGAGTAGACCCAACAGAAGGGCCAAGAAGGCGTCGAAGACGACTGTATTGACAGGTGTTTTTGTGTACCCATTCATTCTGTACAACCACCCGGAAAAGGGTAGGGCCGTCATACGTAAGGTGAGCGAAAGAGGTACACACGGCTTGAGTGTCTAGACAAGACGTACCTCCGTCTCTGCTAAAAGCGTAGGTTTGCCTGAGATCTTATAAGTCATTCGAAACTGAGGGTAGCGTGTAGGGAAGACGTACCTGCTAGCGGCAAGAAGCTTAAAGAAGAGGTATACTGGTATCAGTAGCCATCTCTCTAGCATGTCAGGCGATAATTACCATACTCGAACCCATCATGTATCTGAAATGCCAAGGTTCAGAGCGAAAGAAAAGAGTTGTAGAGCTGACGTACTGAACGAGAACTACGAATGCCCACAGTGCAAGTGTACCTTTCGTGCCAAAAGCATTGAAGAATATTGCAGCCATAGGTTGACCCGCGTTCGCTAGTGCTTCCAGATCCGTTCCCATGCAGAATGCGAGCGCCATATTGATTGCTGAACCGCCATTCATCCTCAAATGATCAGCTCTTCGTGACAGTATGGAGACAGATAATACATACCCCATCCAAGGACTCCAGCAATACCGATAGCATAGACAATGGCCCAGGGTACCGCAGTCGCGGCGTTGGACGCTTCCTCGCTGATATGCACACTGGAGTCGAAGGAGCCTAACGCGAAGAGGAAGTGAGCTTCTGGAAGCTTGCCACCCCAAAGATTTCACTTACCAATCGTCCACAAAGGAGCGAGGAAGTTGAGAATGAAAGCGTAGCCATCTGGCCAATCATTGACTAGTTGCAAAGTTTTAGTATATGGGACGAGAACGGTGGGGAATAAACAGTACAGTTTATGAACTCTCCGAAAGCAAAACTTGCAGTGTTTCTGAATTCCGCGGGAGTGCTAGCAGGGAGGGCAATGATAACAGCAAAACACAACCTACAGCTTTACAGCCCCAATGCGAATGCAATCTGTAGACTTACAAGACATTGAGTACCACATAAACAGTTTGAAGCCTTGCGAGTAATGTAGTTCCTAAGCAGCAAATGGCCGTATGAGTGACCATGATGGCAACATAAACACCACTACGGGAAATGACATCATAAGCAGCGTCCGAGCTCCCATGTAAGGTGACCACACTTACAAAAGTTGTGCATTGGTTGGTTCAAAGGAAGAATCAGCTGAGCCAATCGTAGCAGCCGCAATGACCTGAACTGCACATCCCCAATTAATGGAAGCTACAGCCGCAATAGAACCGATGGTGTTCGCATCTGTCAGAAAGACGATAAGATAGCTCGAATTAAAAGGGTCCAGAAAACCAACTCACATCCAACAATCCAACAGAGCAAGTTCCTCCATCGAGGGGACGATAACGAGAATGTCCAAAAGTACAGCTATTCAGATGGACTACTATCAGTACGTGAATGAGTTCAGTACAGTCAACATTCACTCCACCAGAAGTTGGAGCAGCGGAAGCTAGCTCCGCCATGGCCAAACCGACAAACATGATAAAGATCCTGGCAACTGCCCAACCCCATACCATCGCAGGTCCCCCACCATTATATGGAATAGAAAAGAACCGACGCTATAGAGGGCAAGAGTCCAATGATACTGAAAGCAATGCCAAAAACCTATGAGAAGAGAGAGTATATTGGAAATCACCAACCTCTATAGAACGAAAGGCCCTTTTGAACTCTTGCTTATAGCTCAAGGACGCCAACAAGGCCTCGTCTGCTTGCAGGATGCTGTCCTTGGTGTTTATAGGTCCCCCGCTTGCAGGCATCGGTAGGGTTCGATGGTAGCGGAAAGTAAACAAAGACCTGTGGATCACTTGAGGGCATATCTATTCTAATTGCAGTCCTTACCAAGGGTAACATAAATGGAAGCCTCGAAAATAGACGGCTGGAAATGATGATGTGACCCTACATTGTAGGCATGCTGTCAACCAGGACCGAGGAGTTGAGTGTAGTTGGCCGCCCGAACTTGCCTTAAGAGAGTTGAGTGGTTAGCCCTCTGCGATGTACGCTACTGTCACTCCGACTAGTCACTCACCCATGGCCAGTAAAGACCCTTGGCCTTGGCAAAAATCCGACACGTGATCCAGTTACTTCGGTCACCATAGCCAGTTTCCCTATTGGTTCTCTGCTCAAAAGGACTCTGGAGAGAAAGAAATGACTCAGTGTAGCTCAGGAAACCAACAACTCACCTTGGGCGGTGTTGCATATTTCCAAAGATCTCTGTGCAAACTTAAATTTCGGATTTTTCAGTGCCATTTTTGCTTGCCCGGGTCTACTCCATATGGGACTGATTTGAGGCCGAACAGCCATATGGAGTAGCTCCGGCGCCGAGCATAAATTCGTCATTTATGTTTGCCCAAAAGATCTTTCCAAATATGCATTGCCGCCCAAGGTGACTAGGATACTGGTTGTTAGGTTTTTGCCTGAGGGCTTGGCCTGAGCGGCATACCACCTGGCTGAAAACGTGATAGCTTGCCAGACGCGTTGGGAACGCGAAAGGCACTGCGGACGACAATGGGTATTTGCCAGCCATTTTTGCGCAGGCGTAAATCTCAAATCTTTCAGAGTAGTTTTTGCAGGCCGAACATACCCCATATGGGGCCGTTTTGAGGCCGGAATTCCATATGGGGTAGTTACGGCACCGAGCAGAAGTTCGAGATTTAAGGTTGCACAAAAATGGATGGCAAATACCCATCGCCGTCCGCTGTGAGGGTTCCTGAAAAGGCGAACCCGAAAGAAAGAACCTTTTGAGGCCAAGACCTGAGCTTCCAGGGTCCAGAAGACGAAGTCTCAAGCCATCTGGAGCACACAAACCGAGCGGAGCTCCAACACACAGATGCCTAGAGAAGTGCACAATAGTAGAACGATGTAAACACCGTAGACACAGGCGCCGTCGCGCAGTAGAAAGCAACGACATGACAGTCGTGCACAACAGTAGAATGGTATGAACACCGTAGACACAGGTACCGTTGCGCAGTAGAAATCAACGACATAACAGTCGTGCACAATAATAGAATTGTGTGAAAACTGTAGAAACAGGCGCCGTCGCGCAGTAGAAAGTAAAAGGCAACGAAAACGAGTGTAGTGGAGTAGAATGGGGATAAACGCCATAGAAGACAACGCCGTCGCGTCGCGTCGTAGAAAGTAGACGGTACTGTGGTACCGTGCCAGGCAGTCATGTCGCGTCGTAAAAGGGATAGGAAAGGGTGTGGGTACAACGAGAAGAGGGAAAAGGCTTCACCTTGTGATAGGTGTCACACCGGGTTGATCGCATAGAGACAAAGGAATAAGTAAAGGAAATAAAGAGATGAAAGGGCGAGAGGCGAAAGGAATAAACAATTCGGCAAATATAACTCCAATATCAAAACATGGTAGACACGACCCAAAGGTGAAATATATCAAACGTTGGAGAAAACACAGGGAAAGGAAGGAGGAAGCATGGGACGAACGGCATTATACATCGTGCATTAAACACCAATTGAAAGTTCGCAACGATCAGGAGAGCATGCTCGATCAGAAAAGGGCGAAGTAAACGACGTATAGTCGATAAAGGAAGAGGTAAACTCAGGCTAGAATGGGTGGATGGACAAACAGTCCCTTAAGCACTACATCGCAGAATAATTCTTCTGTCCACGTGCAGCACTGAACAGTTATCCAAATAAAAAGGAATCATGTAAGTAAACGAGGAGCAGAATGTGGAAAGCAAGGAACGGGATTAAATTATAGACGGGATGAAAGGGGTATGAAGAGTAGAGCGTGAAAGAAAGTGTGTCCAGATACAGGTCATATCCGATACAAAGCAATCATGTCAGCCCAGGGCAGAACGTGAAAATAGTGGTAGACGAAATGAAGGAAGGAGTGAGGCACAATGGGAAACAGAGTGTCATCGTAGGTAAATAAGCGGAAGAGTGGATGTAGGAAAAAGAGCGGGATAGAAGGCGAATTCGCCTTGTTGCTAATAGACGAATGCGAAAAATAGGCCATGAACATAGATGGGTGCAGCGTAACAAGTTTTGCCTTAAGCATCATCAATGATCATGGTTAAGGCATCCATTAGTTGGGCGAAAATGTCCGGAAAGCAAATTAAGCGAGTAAAGGAAAGTAGAATGCGAGGTGAAAGAAGAGGTGTTCGAGGAAAGAAGTAAAGAGCGGCGTGACACAAAAGGAAGGAGTGAAATTATAGGCAAGTAAGTAAAGGAAGTAAGCAGGTATGAAATAGAAGGAAACGGAATAACAAGAACAAGAAAATGCACATCGGTTGCTAGTCGACGTGAACGGAAGTCGAAGGCATGATGCACTTGACCATGCAACTACGTGAGATAGGAGTGCTTTTGAAAGGGTAAGACGAGGCACGCGGTACACAATATGGTATGCATGAGGAGAACCTAGATAGAGAGCATAGACCAGTAGAGTACGGTTAAACAACAGATGAGTGAGAAGAAAGGAATGTGGAAGACAGCGTAGTGAATTACGAGTCCTATTTATAGGACGAGTCTTATTGTGAGCTCAAATGGCCGCATTTTTCGTATCCCGGGAAAATATATCCTATTCCGTCAGCTCGGCAGACTCAGCACCAAGCTTCTCCGCAAATTCTCCGTCAACTTTCGTCGAGCAAAGAACCAGTAACCAGTCCCCGGTGCCCAATCCATGACCCACATCTACCTCTTCAGAGTCTATTGCATTTTGTGCAATGGGATGAGGACTCGTACCTGCCGCTGTATACAGTGGCCCGCACCAACATATTGAAGGAAGAATGAAAACTTGTAAACCCCGAGACAGCCTTCAACAAACTCTAAAACTCCCGGTCCTCCCGACATCGCGTCCGGATTCTTGCGTGTTTTTCGCTTATTGGCGTGAAAATCGCAAGTGGTGGTCATGGTAGCGAGAATGGGAATGGGGGGTTGATAGAAACGCATGTATTGTTGGTCATCGTACAATAGAATCGGATCCGGATACCAGTATACGAGTGGGAGATAGAGTGGAGTGAAGAAAGAGAACAGACGCAAAAAGAGGAGAACGAGGAGGGAGCGTGTTGAGGTGGATAGGACGACAATGAGGGAGAGGCGACGCCGACGCGTGCGACGCGTCCCCAAGTTGGCTTGTCCTTTCACACGCTCTTTCAGCGAGACGCGTCGCGATCGGGATAGGGACGCAAAAGGGTTTCCGGAAAGGAGAACCCAAACCTCTTGGGCCAAGAACTGAGCTTCCAGGGTCCAGAAGACAAAATCTTAAGCCATCTGGAGCACCCAGAAACTAATCCAAGTCTGCCTACAACTGGAAGCCTCCTCTCTGATGGCCTGGATGGGCCTATGGCTTGACCAGATTGATTTGGTGCATAATGTGATGTATTTTTGAGAAGGATAATGAGTATTACCCGTACACGCATTGCAATGGCAATTTTTGATCCTTATTCTAATTCTCTAGACTGCTCTCCTCTGCCACTGTCGCTGGCGTTTCCGTCTCGTCTACAACTTTCCCCTGCCTCCTCTTCTTGAGCACTGAACTATCATCAAAGCCCTCAATTGTAGCCACAGGCCCCTTGAACCAATGCACACCTCCGTACTTGGGGAAATAATACCAGACGAGAGACAGAATCATGACACCACCCAACACGACGATGGTATAGTTCATGTCTTGCACATCCGTTTGGGGCGATGTGGGGAAAAAAAAGACGATACCAAGGAACAACATAAAGACTACGGCCACAATTGCGACTGGCAAACTCTGAAAGTGAACTTGAGAATTTAGGACGAGAGGGAACTGTAAAGACTCGGATACGTACAAAAACACCAAGAGTGAAGGGACCGGGCTCAAAGTCGTTGTCTCCTGCAAATCTAGCCGCAATTGGGATAGCGTAGGCAATGTAGAGACCAGTCACGGATATGGCGAAGACAGCATTGATGGCTTGGTCCCCAGCAAAAACGAGTAGACCCAACAGAAGGGCCAAGAAGGCGTCGAAGACGACTGTATTGACAGGTGTTTTTGTGTACCCATTCATTCTGTACAACCACCCGGAAAAGGGTAGGGCTGTCAGACGTAAGGTGAGCGAAAGAGGTACACACGGCTTGAGTGTCTAGACAAGACGTACCTCCGTCTCTGCTAAAAGCGTAGGTTTGCCTGAGATCTTATAAGTCATTCGAAACTGAGGGTAGCGTGTAGGGAAGACGTACCTGCTAGCGGCAAGAAGCTTGAAAAAGAGGTATATTAGTACCAGTAGCCGTCTCTCTAACACATCAGACAATAATTACCATACTCGAACCCATCATGTATCTGAAATGCCAAGGTTCAGAGCGAAAGAAATGCAAAGAGTTGTAGAGCTGACGTACTGAACGAGAACTACGAATGCCCACAGTGCAAGTGTACCTTTCGTGCCAAAAGCATTGAAGAATATTGCAGCCATAGGTTGATCCGCGTTCGCTAGTGCTTCCAGATCTGTTCCCATGCAGAATGCGAGCGCCATATTGATTGCTGAATTGCCATTCATTCTCAAATGATCAGTTCTTTGTGACAGCATGGAGACAGACACTACATACCCCATCCGAGGACTCCAGCGATACCGATAGCATAGACAATGGCCCAGGGTACCGCAGTCGCGGCGTTGGACGCTTCCTCGCTGATATGCACACTGGAGTCGAAGGAACCTAACGCAAGAGGTTGTAAGCTTCTAGACGCTTTCCATCGCAAACATTTCACTTACAAATCGTCCACAAAGGAGCGAGGAAGCTGAGAATGAAAGCGTAACCATCTGGCCAACCATTGACTAGTTGCAAAGTTTGAGTATATGAGACGAGAATAGAGTGGGGAATAAATAGTACAGTTGATGAACTCTCCGAGAGCAAAACTTGCAGTGTTTCTGAATTCCACGGGAGTGCTAGCAGGGAGGGCAATGATAACAGCAAAACACAACCTGCAAGGAATGAGCTTTACAGCCTCAATGCAAATGCAATCTGTAGACTTACAAGACATTGAGTACCACATAAACAGTTTGAAGCCTTGCGAGTAATGTAGTTCCTAAGCAGCAAATGGCCGTATGAGTGACCATGATGGCAGCATAAACACCACTACGGGAAATGACATCATAAGCAACGTCCGAGCTCCCATGTAAGATGACCACATTTACAAAAGTTGTGCATTGGTTGGCTCAAAGGAAGAATCAGCTGAGCCAATCGTAGCAGCCGCCATGATCTGAACCGCACATCCCCAATTAATGGAAGCTACAGATGAAATAGAACCGACGGTATTCGCATCTGTCAGAAAGACGGTAAGATAGCTTGAATTAAAAAGGTCCAGAAAACAGACTCATTCACATCCAACAATCCAACAGAGCAAGTTCCTCCATCGAGGGGACGATAACGAGAATGTCCAAAAGTACAGCTGTTCAGACGGACTACTATCAGTACGTGAATGAGTTCAGTACAGTCAACACTCACTCCACCAGAAGTTGGAGCAGCGGAAGCTAGCTCCGCCATGGCCAAACCGACAAACATGATAAAGATGCTGGCAACTGCCCAACCCCACACCATCGCAGGACCCCCACCATTAGGAATGGAATAGAAAAGAACCGACGCTATAGAGGGCAAGAGTCCAATGATACTGAAAGCAATGCCAAAAACCTATGAGAAGAGAAGTCCTGAGACCCACAAAAAATCTGGAGAGTATATTGGAAATCACCAACCTCTATAGAACGAAAGGCCCTCTTGAACTCTTGTTTATAGCCCAAGGACGCCAACAAGGCCTCGTCCGCCTGCTGGATGCTGTCCTGGGTGTTCATAGGTCCCCCGCTTGCAGGCATCGGTAGGGTTCGATGGTAGCGGAAAGCAAGTAAAACCCTGTGGATCACTTGAGGGCATATCTATTCTAATTGCAGCCCTTATCAAGGCTGAAATAAATGGAATAGACAGCTGCAAAATGATGTGACTCTTTATCGTGGCATTCTGTCAGTTGAGTGTGGTTGGCCGGCCGAGCCTGCTTTAGAGAGTTATGAGTGGTTTGAAAAGGTTAGCTCTCCGCGATGTACCGTAGCTAGTACTGCTAGTCGCTCCGCAGAGAACTCCGACCTACTTGACTTTCCAAATGGATAAGAATAATTAGAAATATAAGATATCGACGCTCCAGTACTACTGAATAATCTATGCAAAAAGCACTTCAGAAGTATCTCTGAAGACCGCTGTATAATACTATTCCATCATGTCGTTATACATGTACAGACGTGAATCGAAGTCCGTTATCGTCCCAAGGCAGAGTGAAGTGTAGACCAATCGTGATGATGTCATGAGAGAATGAATATGAATCGTACTATGCGGATAATTAAACAGAAAACGGTGCAGAGATAATTACTATGTGCGGATGGAATGAGTCTTGTACAATCCTGAGGTGTGAAGTCTTATAGCTGGTACAAACATTCGTCGAAACTAGGCTGCTTTGGAAGCTTTCGCAGTCGGTTTGATTGGGAGATGAGTGGAATGTGAGTTTGGACGAGCGGGACGAAGACCACAGTCACGAGGAGCATCCTCCCCGCATTTAACATGAGCCCTGCAAGGTTCAATCAGTAACGTTAGGTGTTTACGACGAGAATATACTCACTTCAAACCACAATCATCACACTCGAGAACAGGTTTCCATCCTAGTCTCTTCTGGCAAAGGTCACACTTGGCCACCAAGAGCCCACTGGCGAAGAATAAATCAAATGGATTCCAGCCTAATGCAGCTTCCACTCCACTGGACCCGGACGTTGCACCAACTCCTCCATTAGCAACGGGAGTAGATGATCCGCTGTTCGAGGTCTTCTTTGGTTTAGTACCGGGTTTTAAGAGGGTGAACCGGTGCACCAGAGGGACGGGAAGATGCTTCAATGAGCGTATGGTCGAGTTGCCCTCGGTAGCCATAGCAGTAGAAGCCACGGACATGACCGACGGCTCGCCAGCAGTGTGATACGAGTCTATAGAATCAATGGACATGATCGAGGAGGTCCCAAGTATATCCCCATTCTCTGGGTGCTCGGCCATGATAGTGGAAGCAGTGGAAGATTTAGCACCATCAGCGAGGTCAGAATGACCGGCGCCGGGAAGCACTTGATCGGGAGTTTCGTTGGGATTCGGAGAGGGCGTCCCTCGTATGGTGAGGATGGAAGAAAGCGCAGGTGGATGAGAAGGTTGTTGAGGGTGCGAACGTACGACGGTAGTACTGTATTCAGTGAAGTCGGATTCTGTGTCTTTCTCTAACAGATGTTCCTTCCCTAAAACCAAAGCATTTAGACTGCAGTGATGCGAAAAAAAATGTCAACACATGCCTTCAGACCAAGCACTGGCACCCACACCAACGCTTGACAGGCCTTCGACAGCTTCCATGAGCTCGTCATCACTGTCATCAGAGGCGGAGGCGAATCCACTACTCCTGATATCCTTCCCGACGCCCATCCCAAAGCTAGGAATTCGTGGGGCATTGGCAGGACGGCGGTTTCCAGTCATAAACTTGATACTACCAACATTAACGTCGTCTGCTTCGCTTGGACGCAACAGTACTTCCGCTTCAATGACTCGAAGGCGTTCAAGGATGTGTCTGGTGGTGGGCCGTGTAGCTGGATCAAGAGAGAGACAGTCCAGGCATAATTGAATTAAATCAGGGGGGCAACCAGGGCTGGCGAGTTTGCGTACTTCATTCTCATCGATGGAGAAAGTAGGAGCTGCTCTCTTGAAGTGACGGTCGTCTGCCAAAGTACGTGAAACAATCTCGCATAGGATGATACCGAAGGAATAGATGTCGGTGGGCAAATCAAACTCTTCGCCCAAAAGAATCTCGGGGGACATGTACGAGTCTGTACCGCAGAATGTGAGACGCTTGGATTCGTCCTCGCTCCGGGCAGCAATACGGGCAAAACCAAAGTCTGTGATCTTGAGACGGCCGTTGGAGGTGACAAGCAGATTCTCGCCTTTGAGATCCCGGTGTATGCACCTCCTCGCATGAAGATAGGCAAGAGCACGGGCGATGTCGGTAGCGAAGGAGAGACGAAGACGCCAGGGGAAAGGCTTCGACTTGTTGTGTATGTAAAGACGAAGATTTCCGTTGTCAATGAATTCGGAAATGATAAAGATCCGGTTGTCGGGTTCGGGTGCACGAGAAAGACCTAGGAACAAGACTATGTTGGGGTGGCGGGATTCCTTCATGAGCCGCCATTCTCGTTCAAAGTATTTGGCAACGTCGTATTCGGTAGATGGTACAACTTCCTTGATGGCGACATCGATGCCAAGATATGTGCCTGGAGCAAATCAAGTTAATGAAGCTGTTTGGACGAAAAGCGTATTGAACACACCCTTGTATACTTTGCCAAACGACCCTGATCCCAGTGTCTTCCAATTTCCTTTGATATCCTGAAGTGAAATAAGAAACAGAAATTGGAAGAACAGCATCGGAACTGACCTCGAAAGGAATTACATCAAATGCATCTGAATGCATCGCAGGTAGAATGAGACGATGAGGAAGATGGGAGTGGAGGTCGTCGAAGAGTCACGGATAGAGCTGTGACGATATGGAACCAAATTCGGAAGCCTTGCCCGAGAGCTGTGTTGCAATTAATATTTAGACCTCAGCTGCTTATATACCTCCAATGCCACACCAAACGCTTTGACCTGACGAAACTGTCTTTGTCTGGGATTATTCCAATTGGCCGCTCCATGGACCACAATGCGACGGTGACACCATACAGGTTTGAAACATGCTTGAGCGTCAACACGATCGGGTTTGTTCCTCTTCCAAAAAACTCGGATACGCTAGATACGCGTCCACGTGCCTGGAGGTCCATTCTGGATTTCTTTATCTCTTATCTTAGTTCGCCTATATATACATTGAGAACTCCTGCGATAAAGACAGTATTTGAATGCAGCTTCTCCTTGTCTTTTTCCCCCAACATGGTCTCTGGAGTTGCACAGTGGTTAAAACCCTCCGCCTGGGCTCTGGAGCCAGAAGCCTCCACCTTCGCGCCTACTTCTCGTTGGAGTAACAAGGACATGGATCCTGTTCCCGTGCACCAGCGAACTTGGTCCACTAGGAATTATATCGCGTATTGGATCTCGGACGCGACAAACGTTGCTGTATGGGAGCTTGCCAGTTCAATGTTAGCAGTTGGGTTGTCGTGGTACGTACCCGTGGCCTTTCTTAAAGAGGCCCATTAACCGCATCCATTGCTAGGAGACAAGCCCTTCCTGCCATCGCAGTAGGCCATGTCATCATTGCCGTAGTGATGGTTCTAAACGGTACCGTTGGTGCCCGTCTCCATATTGTCAGTCTTTTCTTTGTTCATTGTCTTCAGCATGCACCTTATCTCAGTGATCGTCCCAGGCCTTCCCTGTTCTCAACCGATCTTCTTTTGGTTTCTGGTTCAGCTACTTCAGCGTTATTTCGAGGATTATACTCGCGATGTTCTGGTTTGGAATTCAGGTCAGGGTGTTGTTCCCTTCACAACGTAGCTTGCGCTCACATCTTTCCAGACGTACACCGGTTCACAATGCGTCTATCAAATGTTGAAGGCGATATGGCCGTCAACAGCTCGCATACCCAATCGCCTCTCTGAAGGAGCGAATATCACGACTGTCGGTAAGTCCTTGAAACCAGTTTCTTCTTCCTGATACTCAACGAACACTCAAGGCATGATGTGTTATTTTATCTACTGGATCATCCAATTCCCCCTCATGCTGGTTTCGCCTCAAAAGATTCGGCACTTTTTGTGAGTCCTGCTCTCCTCTGACACTGGGTTATGAACTCACTGCATCCAAGCATGCTGAAGGCAATCATCGTCCCATTTGCCTGGATAGCCATCCTCATTTGGGCCATGGTTAGAGTTCCACCAAGAGTAGCTCTCGAGCCCAAACATACCGCACTCAGCGGATCAGATCTTTCTTGGGCCTGGCTCTCATCTCTCAATAGCGCCCTGGGAATCTATTCTACTCTGGCGGTCAACATTCCGGACTTTACAGTGGGTACTTTCATCCGGGTAGGTATGCTAATTGACGACTGACCGGTCTTTTAGCGATACGCTAAGAATGAACGAGCGTATGTCCTGATATCTCCTCCCCTAGTCTATGTAGCTCTGATCCCTCACTACAGCCAATTCGTTCAACTACTCATCATCCCTACCATTTTCACTCTCATAGGCTTCGTTGGTATCGCTGTCACTTCCGCCGGAGAGGTCTTATACGGAGAAACTCTCTGGAATCCCACTCTCTTGATTGACAGATGGGATAACCGAGCTGCAGCCTTTTTTGCTTCCTTTTCATTCGTCCTTGCAACTCTAGGGACCAATATCAGTGCAAACAGTCTGAGTGCGGCAAATGATATGACAGGTGAATATTGTCGATTTTCCCCATTTCTTCATCGTTCCCGAAGCATTTCCATGACAGTGTTGTTCCCGAGATACATCAATATTCGACGGGGTCAGGCGATTTGCGCCTTGTTGGGAGGGTGGTTATTATGTCCATGGGAGATTTTGGCTAGCGCTCCTGGGTTTTTGAACTTTATGAATGGATATACAGTGTTTTTAGGACCGTTTGCGGGGATGTGAGTATCGATCTTTGTATGTTCGCCAGCTTTTCATTGATTCATTATATGTAGTATGGTCACCGACGTAAGCAGGTTTCCCTCAACATTTGGATGTCTAACAGGATTCCGCCATTGCAGTATTGGTTCATTCATAAATGTAAATTGGATGTACCTGCGATGTATGATCCTAACGGACGCTACAAATACTGGAACGGTATAGTACGTCTTCTCTCTCCAACTCTTTGCAGCTTCTGATATTCACGTTCACCCCTTAGAACTGGCGTGCATTCGTCGCTTTACTTTTTTCCGTGTTCCCAAGTTTCCCTGGTCTTATCGCCAGTATCAACACCAACGTTTCTGTGGGCAATTCCAAACATATATTTGACATTGCATGGTTATATGGAGTTGGGTCTATGTTTTCTCGTGTTTTTCGATATGCCTGCTGACGGTCCTTGTCTCTCCTCAAGTTCTGCACCGCTTCGTTCATTTTTTACGTGCTTTCACTTGTGTTTCCCGCAAAGGAAACATTCATGGATCATCCTATACTCGAGCGTGATGATCTGGAGTCCGAGAAACATCATACAGGTACAAATTCGGTAGACTCGAAAATGTTAGGAATGACACAGGAACTGCATGACCGTGGTTAGCTGCACTTTAAGTTTTCGTAGAGAGGTTTCTCTTTTATCAATTAGGAAAACACGAACAGTAGAGACAAGGATGATGTACTACAAAATATACAAAGTGTACGCCCAATAAATCCAAGAGTAGCTACAAAGTCCAAGGTCTATACAATGTTATCGTTTTCTCTGCGATCGTGTTCAGGTTGAAATGGTGTTGCTTCCAAGCCTAAATAAAAAAAACTGCTTAGAGAGGGCCGTCATGATAATGAAAAGATGAGCTGACCAGACAACGGGAACCATTCTCGGTTATCCTGCGACACTGCGCCTTTGCGCCTGTCATTCTCTTCGAATCTTGGGGGATAACACAGATGAGAATCCTGGTCTGCAAGATGAGGGAAGAATTGTCGGTATGCGACGTAGGCAATGAGGATCCCCAGGAAAAATCCAGTTGTCACGTCTTGCCAATGGTGTCTTCTGTCGGCTACACGGGTCTCACAAATCCAGATAGCAAGCACGATGGGAGTAGCGACTATCCACATTTTGTACTGCTTCCGAGTCAGCGGTATATACTTTAATAGAACGACGTGTAGTAGCACTCACCGTGTGCGCGTTACTATCAAATATATGCAGCTTTCCTGCCAAATAAAGGCTCAAGTAACCAAAGCCGAACGCAGAAAGAATGGCATGGCCGCTGAAGAAACTTCGCATGCCGTCTTGAAGAAACGTAAAGTCTGTTTCTTGACATATCGTAACGTTGGCCAGTCCAAAGACTGGAGCGTTAACGATGTCAGGCGAAGGATTACATCGGGCGATGAAGTCTTTGGATTTTTGCTTTAGTTTGGAAAAACTTGACACGAACAGCATAGGGAGGCGTACCGGGACGTGGTCTACCAGCGGAGATGCGTACAATCTGACTGAGAGTACCAGATACAGAGAATCCCAAGGTTACTAGTGAAGTTAGTATAATTCTATAAGGAAACGAAAAGCACTCACAACCGAGCAGTGCAGAATGAAGATCCCACCATTTCTTGTAACTAAAAACAAAGTGACCAACAACTATCAAGATGTAAGGCAACGTCAACAGCAAGACAAGCAATAGATTCTGTAGCCCATGAGTATGAAGCGCGTAACGAAAGAAAAGATTCACGGACTGGTATCGTCTGCTTTCTGACGGAATATTGGATGCTTGTATCTGTGAGATCAAAGTCGGGCATTTGCTGAAACCGTTGCAGATAGAAATTTGAGAAAAGTCTACAGAGATGTTGGTCGAGGAATACTAGTGAGGTATAGGAAGATTGCGCACGCAATAACGATTGCCATCGACCTGAACGCAAGACAACGTGTATCAGCTAGAATCAGATCATGCTGCGAAAGAAGTAGCGTACCAATCTAAAGCATAAGAAAGCAATCGACGTGTCCTCACACTAATGGCCATTGCCTCGTTCCAGAGTCGACAAAAGGTTGAAACTTGAAGGATGGGAGGAAGGGGGAACGGAACAACAGAAACACGACATGATTTATGAGAACAAGAATAGGATTCGGCTGAGGCACGGCTTGCTTGACGTTGTCTTGACTCTGACCAAAAAAGGTGCACAGCATTTACCCGCTCGGTGCTGAGACATTCGCGCAGTGTGCAATCATTGCGCCCACCGAAACGCTCTCATCATCGAACTTCGGAGTCATCAGAACAGAGCGTGATTTCTTCAGACTAGTACTACTTACTGGTCATTTCTGCCGAGGGTACAGTTTCATATCTTGATGGTCAAAATTCGGTTTCTATCATATGTAAAACTGCTTGCAATTACTACCGTTCAATTTTTTTCAAAGCTGTACATGCTCTAGTCAATATGTCCAGCTTAGCCAAACGCTCAAATCAATCACCGCTTCTGAGTTCGCAATCCTCTGATCTCATCGCCCATTTCCAGTGCTCTTCTTCCTTCAAGCCAAAGCATAGCTTCTTGGTAAGTCTTGGGTACCACCTTCCGCTGATTAGCAGAATCGGTATCAACTTTCGCCCAAGTGAACCGGAACTCGTTAGTAGTTTGCTCAGAACCTGTCTGGGCATCCACGACGTTAGCCGTGACACCAACATGCTGAGATACCGGTCGTCAGCCTAGATTCTTCTAGACGGAGAAAGCTCGACCTCACTATGAGCTGCGGAGAAGAATCCCTGGAGTATTCTCCGGGATTTTTGGACTCCTGTCCCTGGAGTATAGAACATGTGAAGTTAGACGCAGAATAGATCCAACGGGAACTGGCAGCTTGAAAGAAATCTCATCGAGACAGACAAAACGAATTCGGCCTCTACAGAACATTGTTCCGTTGGCGAATCCGAGCTGTAAAAGTTTTCAGCAAGTCGATGTTTCCGAAAAAGCAGAAAATCCTGCCTCGTACGCCAGTCTGCAGACAACGAACCGTGAGGTAGCTGTTTCTTTGATCCAGGAACAACGCACCTCATAAGATATCCACCAAAGATTTTCTGATGTACGCTGGCAAACTTGATCAGCTGGACACAAAGCGCTGCATACTAGAAGACGTACTTTCTCTCCTGAGGGAACATTAACATGCATTTTTCAACTCGTGTGTCACCGAGAGAGATCAACTGAGAAGGGCTAGAGATGTGACCCATAGCAGCTTGCCCGTATTTCAGATAGTACGAATGTAAGGCCTCAGCTTCTTGAGAGCTAGGAGGTACTCTAGAAAGCGACTGTTGTGCTCGAGACTGGCGCTTTCGCTTCATATCTGAGTGGATTGCGACAACAGCAATCAGATGCAAGACAAGAGAGAATCATGTTGTAGACGTGCCCTCGCCAATGGAGTATAATAACTTTTCTTCGGAAGTAGTGATAATCAATGGGTGGACTTTACGAGCCTTGTGCGTATTGGCATCCCGGCATACCATAGAAAATCGACCTGAGTTTAGTATGTGACTGTCAGTTTGAAAGGGTCTGTGCGGTAGCTGAGGCGTACCCAACAATATTGTCTCCTCCTTTTCATCGGCCTTTCCAGGCAAAGTCTCCATTTTGACCACAACTTCCATAGAACTGCTCCCCGTGTATATCACTTGTCCGCTGAGACGAACGTCGCGTGGGTTTAAAGGGCCAAGCATGTCCAGCCTATCAGAACTTTAGCCTCGAGATTAGATGCCGTTTTGAGAAGACTTGCCTCTCCACAGCTGCAGTCACAATGTAGAAACCGATTTCCTTTGTGTTACCGACACTTTCAATTCCAGGTCCCAGCATATGTTTGTAAGCGATGGAACCAGCAAGAGAATCCAGATGTTCCATTAACCTATGGGTCAAAATTTGAGCTACAGATGAATGGATTCGTCTGCACGAGAACTCACTTTCCAGTGCGGATGCCGCCAGATGCATTAGTGTACTCTTCCAATATCTTTGGAGAGCTACCAAAGGGAAGTATGAACTCTGTATATGAATCGTGCATGTTTCTTGGGATAAGCTGGTCCGAGCTTGTTTGGGAAAGTGTAGGTGGCGAAGCATAAGACCTTTTCGAACTGGCTGTCAAAAGCGCCTCAGACCAAGTGACCGGGACTCGCATCGGCACAATTCTAAAGAGACCTTCAGCAATGAGTTTGGTAACTGGAGGAAGGAACAGACGCATTATAAGCCGGATTCGATCTCGACCCTGTAGTTGGAAGTCATGAAAATCAACATATAGGGATTATGAGTGACTTTTGAATCTTACTGACGACTTCGAGCAAGTCATCCAGTATGGTGACATCTTTTGCTTCGGCTACGACTGACACTGACAGTGAGGGAGCGACAGGATTCTTGTCGACCGCGTCACGATGTATGGAAGTCAGGGAGAATGTCTTTGCATGCTGGGGTGAGATACGTGAATCCTTCCCCAAGAGAGGCAATGTCAAGCGACGCCGCAAGAAAAACATGAGAAAACTTTCCGAGCGTATGACATGTCAACTCACAGTGGTCTCCCACGAGCTTGACGCGTTCTCTCCTCGCCTCTTTCATCCAAAATGTCCATACACTCTTACAGTAACACATCTTTGCCATTTTCAACCTGTTCGGCCTCTTTTCAGCTCAAAAATTCTCTAGAAGATAACCCTTTTGTCTTGGCTAGCTGCTGTGGGAGGCTACTAGACTCTTTAGGAAACTCAATGTCCTAATGGCCTGCCTACTCGATGCCGCTTCGATAGGCCTCAGTTTGTTGACTGCTCTGGCTCGCAGTCAAGTCCTCCTGTTCATCCAACAATTTCTGGGTGTGTAAGCTATGAGGATGGAGGAAACTGGTTCTTCTTTTCCAATGTCAACTTAGCATGGCTCCGCTGGACCACTGTGTTTGCCCAGAGCGACATTAGAGAAAAGGTCTGGACTGTTCTGCTCGCAGATAAGGGTTTTCAAGCACACGTTTATCTCTCTGATATGCCTGCTGGAGCGGACTCTAAAGGCACTCCAAGGGCGATATAACATTGATCATATGAACAGAATACCTTGCCCTGGAATTCCCAGCTTCCCATCCCTTTTTAAAGCACCTGTCAGGAGTTCTTCCTTGCCTCAAGAAGGAAGTCCCTATTCCCCTGCAATTTTCTCTCTCCGTGTTCAAATTGGCTTGAGACATGGCGATTTCATCTTACTTTCAGCTTTCCAGATGGGAGCTCGAAACGGAACCTGGATCCTTCGCTCAGTCTAGTCGGTGGAGTAACAAAGATATGGATCCTGTGCCGCCGAGGCTCAGAACCTGGACGACATGGAATTACATCGCATACTGGATTTCGGGTGCAGCGAATGTCGCAGCTTGGGAGCTCGCTAGTTCAATGTTGGCTATAGGACTGAGTTGGTGGGTGTTTTACTTCTTTAACCACATTGTTAGTTGAAACTCAACGTCGTCCTTACTGTGCTCATACAACTCGATGTGTTCCCAATGCCAACATCACATGGTTCTATTTTTCTGCGTATCTGGGATGGATTACACGATATGCCTGTCTTTTGATTCGCCTTGAATTGGCTTGGTATTGTACCTGTACGCCTGCCGGAACCACTCCCATATTTACAACATTGCGCGTACAATGCGCATCGCGGGACGGCAATTCACATCAAACACGACGTTCTTTTGCCTAGGCGTCAAGCTCTTCCAGCTATTGCCATAGGACATACAATGATTGCGTTGGTTATGGTAGCGAATGGTACGATTGGTGCACGTTTGCACATCCCATTTCCCGTCTTGGTCAGATCCAGTTTTGGCTTCTGGTTCAGCTACTTCGCAGTTGTGTCGCGCATAGTATTGTCCCTGTTCTGGTTTGGAATACAGGTACGTGCTGATCTTTGAACATTGCACTTTTCACTCACTTTTCCCTTGCAGAGCTGGACTGGCTCAGAATGCGTTTACCAAATGCTGAAAGCGATCTGGCCGTCGACAGCGAGAATTCCGAATGAACTTGATCCGTCTGCACACGTCACTACCGTTGGTGAGTGATCACTCATTTTCCAAGGTTGCTTAACGTGTATTGAGCATTCTATGATTTTTCTGTATAGACATGATGTGTTACTTCTTATTTTGGCTTTTTCAACTTCCGTTCATGTTCCTATCCCCTCAACAAATGCGCTGGCTCTTCCTGGTAAAAGCTATCATTGTACCCCCGACTTGGGTCGCCATTTTCATCTGGGCAGTAGTCAAAGCGCCTGTCGCTGAGTCGTTGAATCAGGAACATTCAAGCCTCAGCGGAAGTCAGTTTAACTGGGCCTGGATCAGCAGTATGAACTCAGCTTTGGGAGTGTGGTTGACTGTGGCGGTGAACATACCCGATTTTACCAGATACGCAAAAAGAGAAAGCTCACAGTACATTCAATTGGCCATCATTCCACCCATATTCACCCTGATTGGATTTGTCGGTCTGGTGGTCACGTCTACTGGTGTTGCCCTTTATGGCGAGACACTCTGGGATCCGCTTACTCTGATCGACAAGTGGGATAATCGCGCTGCCGCATTCTTTGCCTCAGCGAGTTTTGCATTAGCGACACTGGGAACTAACGTGTCGACAAACAGTCTGAGTGCGGCCAATGACATGATGGCTCTGCTTCCACGGTCAGTTTTGTTTTCCGATGAATTAATCCCGAGACAGACGAACAAATCCCCAGATACGTGAACATTCGCCGCGGGCAGGTGTTGTGTGCGATTTTAGGTGGATGGGCACTTGCCCCATGGGAGGTATGGGCTAGTCTCGAGTATCCAGACTGACAATACACCCTGACACCCTTCGTAGGTCCTGGCGTCTGGAGCCAAGTTCTTGAGTTTTATGCAAGGTTATACGGTCTTCTTGGGCCCATTCGCTGCTATGTGAGTAGTCAAGCTGCTTCACGCGGATTAGTCTTTCACACCTCTATAGACTGGTTTCCGATTACTACTTCGTGCATGGAGGAAAGGTGAATGTACCAGATATGTATCGTTTGCATGGGAGATATTATTACTGGAAGGGTGTCAACTGGCGTGCCGTTGTGGCCTTGATTCTTTCCGTTTCCCCAGGCATTCCGGGATTGATAACGAGCATAGAGCCCAAGATTGATACAGGTAATTGGTTGAGGGTATTTCAGTTGGACGCGTTGTATGGTTTCTTGAGCTCAGCGCTGGTTTATTGGTTCTTGTCGGTTGTCTTTCCCGCAAAGGAAACGTTCATGGACGCTCCTCTTGTCAGCGACGAATATGGTTCAGAGGGAGATGGGGAAGAGAGCTCCGTCGATGCAGTCTCAAAGGCTTGAAGTGTACATACTACATACGTATAATTGATCATGATAAGAAATGTAAAACTATGTAGTCTGGTGTCCAAAGATAAGGTAAAAACTTGTTAATGAACAGTGATGACACTCCACGACCGCGTCCAAGAGCCAATACGGCCACCACCTTCCCTAGCTTCTCGTGGCGGCGCCAGCAACAACAGCAACAGTCGCAGCAGGAGCCGCAAGAACCACCACACGTAGCGTCCACCGTTGAGGAACTCATATCGGCGTTGTCTCCGCCTGCAGTTCCCAGCATCAATTATGCCCGCTCACTCGCTACTTTGCTCACTACCCACTCACCCCTTCCTCGTCATGTTCTTCTCGATCCCATCCTATCGTCTCTATGCTCTCCACAAGCTCCGCACACACTCCAGGCGGCAGGCTTTGACGTTGTTTCAGCTTACTGGGAGAAGTATTGGGAGAACGAAACAGCGCCTGCGCTCAAGACCTCAGATAAAATGACATATTTCTCGTTGTTTCTTTCAGAGAACCAGGAGTGGATCACAGAACTATGGGAACCCAAGTTCAAAGCCCTTCGAGCTCTTACGAAATGGGGTGAAGAGGTAACTGGGATCGAGGTGCCATGCATAAATTTGCTCAAGTCCTGGATCACCAGTGCCTTTGATAGGTTGCAGGATGTAGCAGAAAGGGCAGAGAGGATTGAGAGGGAGCGCAGTATCGAATTTGTTGCCGACTTCTTGAGCTGTCTGGTCGAAAAAGCTGCAGTGGTCTCACGAATCAGCGACGAGGAATCCGCTGGTATCTTGCAGTTTTTCGCAGATCTCATCGACCGATCCGTTCACTCACTCTCAACGCCTCCGAATCAATCTACCATAGCTAGTCCTCGACCTACTCATCGACGCCAACATTCATCCATCTCAATCTCCTCTCTTCCCTCTCCTATGATACCTATACCAACTTCTGTCTCCAAACAGCCCGCGGATATTGCTATCACCCTTTATCTCACTCATCTCAATAAACTCCTCAAATCACTTCCTCCTTCTTTCCTCGATTCCATTCTTCGTGTGCTATTTCGGGCGCAAGCCAGTTGCGCGTCCCCTCTCCCTCGGCTTTCCGTTGTCACGCATGCAAACGCGAAGGACAAACAGAAGAGCTCATATTTTGAAGAACGTGTATCGGACACTATCAATACACTCTTTTCGGGCCCTTATTCCTCCACATGCATGTTGATCCTTCAACGACATTTATTTCCTCCCACCGATACTGTAAACATTCAAATCGCTATCCAGACCTCTTTAGGCGCACATCGTTCCCTGCGTGCATATGTCCGTCGTGCACTCTCGACGCGTCTTGCTCGAGCATACATCAACAGGGAAGCTTCCCTAGGATATTCACACTCCGGAGCGCCTAGCCACCTTGATTTAGAGCGTGATCTCATGGAGCGGGCCTGGCCAAAGGAAGATATTCATAGTATGGGCATGGGTACCAAAAGCAGTGGATGGGATGCAGCTAGATTTAGGAGAAGCCTAGCACACAGTGTGAACGAATGGGTTAACATCTGTCACAAAACCGCAGAAAACGCTACCGACAGCGAAACGAGGGAACAATTCTATCGAATTCGGGATGGGATTGAAAGGATACTAGAGGAAGACGCCGGGTTATTGAAAGATGTGTTTCAAGAATTGGATTCCAGAGACGAGAATGTCCCATTAGAAGAGGAGGAGGCTGCTGCAGTGGGCGAAACCTTATATGCCTTGGCTGGATATGTGCTTTCTTTGAGGTGAAAAATATTCACTCTCGTATACACGCGTTGCTGATTTTGTTACACAGGAACTCAGATTCAACACCATACATTCTACCTATATCTCAGCTCAATCTGGCACTTACCTCATCATCACATCACAATGCCTCACCCTTCATTCGGACATTGTCATCCCTTTTAGCTCGAGACCATAATACCATGCTCATTCCGCTGCTTTCCACCACTCTTTTGCGAATATCTAATCATCTGATCGATGACGATACAGCGCGTCTTCCGAGCGTAATGCTTGACAAAGGCGATCTCTACCCGACCAGTATGGAATGGATAAGGAATTGGAGTAGGGTTCTAGGGTTGTCAGCTTCGGCCACTGCATTGGATACTCCCTCTGAGTCCGTCTCCCCCTCGCCTGGTCCTGGAGTCATAACAAACAGTGCTCACGTCACCACTGGCGGTCTGTTACTTGGCTATAGGCCGTTAACACGACGGGCTGTCATGGGCGCATTAGAACAAGTCTATGAGAGTGTAAAAGACATGGAAAGGTATCGACGACCCCTCGCAGACCTGGTATATAGTTTTTTGGAAACCCGCAGGGCAGAGAGTGAAGGCTATGATACAATGTGGAAAATACTGGCGGACGAAGTTGTGCAGAGACTTTCCGAAAACGAGTTTGTACTCCAGATGGGAATGGGATTGGAAGAAAAAGGAGAGGACACCGTAGAAGAAGATACAGCTCTTGGTAGAGACGGAGATGACCCATTGGACCAAGCCACAGATGGACGCGTTTGCCGACAAGGAGAAGCAGATCTCAGTATCGATAGATTCATCACTTTCATCGCAGCAAGCGCTGAGGATAGCGATGAGGGAGAGGTAGGACATTCTTGAAGTAATTTCTCGATGACTGACTCAATTTTTTTTCTGCTCGGTAGCAATATTCACGATATCCACGCACCCAGCATCATTCTGAGGCTGACGATGATTCCTCTGAAACGAACATGCTGTCTCAGACTAGTTCCATTTCTGCCACCATTCCAATGCAAGCATCCAATCCTCCGTCTCCACAAATGCTCTACACTACTTCCCCTAGCCCTGCCATTTCCTCCTTGTCGAAGGTGCAAAGTGTAGGAGATGTATCAACTCCGCATGCAGGTCAAAGTCCTAGTCTTGTCGCCAAAGACAAGGAAAAGGAATTCCCAAAAGAGGGAAAGGATGTGGGCTTGCCTTCCGTCATGTCCATTCTCTCCTCACTAACAGCTGGGTCCTCCTCGAGATCAACATCGATGAATCCACAACAGTACCCCCAGTCGCAAGAGGATGCACCAGAAATTTCTGCGACGCCCCTTCCGGGCAGACGAGAAGAAGACCCATCATCGACCCAGCTCAGAGTAGTTTGTGCTGCATCTGCTCTCGTGAGGTTATTCACGTCTCTGGTTTTCGAGCCTCCTGGTCATCCTCCAGCTGGTGCTCACAAAGCTTCCCCTGAGCAACATGTACCGATAGCGAAAGCTCTTACAGTTTTTCGACATCTAACACGACTTGCTTTGCAGGCCAGGTCCGTGAGGGTTCGCCTAGTAATGCTCATGTTCTTGATGAGGCTGCGAGTTGACCGAGATCACATGTTGTACTTCCCTACCGAGGAGAGAGCTGACCCTGATGGTCAGGTCAGGTCGCTGGCGGCACTCATTGGGCGTGTAGCAGACATCGACAACGAGCTCAGCGAAGGAAGTGGTGCTGTAGTTGGTGTGGAGAGTCCAGGAGATCGAGGGAGGGATAGACGTTATACCTTCGTCGACTCGACTTCCCTTGATGCTGTTTCTGAATTGAGGAAGGCCCGAGCGAGAATGCCCCAAGACAGGGATGGCAGGCGCCCCTCCAGGGGCCGTGGATCCACCGCTGGCTCTGGTCAGGCCCGGTCAGCAGCGAGCAGGAGTAGATCAAGAGCTGCCGGACGAATGGTCTCTGGATCATCGACTGCTTCTTTGGGTACTTCCGGAATCTCTTCCACGCCTGTATTTGTACCATCTAGCGCCTTCAAGACTCTGCTACCCCCATTACCGCCACCCCCTACATGGCAAGTCCCCGAAAAGATTCCTTTTACAGTCACTCCTCTCAATATCTCTTCCGAAATATTTGCGACGTACGACCCCACGAACGATTACGATGATTCTTTCGTCCGAGAGACCGTTGTCCTTCCCATTTCTGAATACTTGTCAACCATTCTGAACATCCTCGAAAAAGAGAAAAGCTGGGAGGTTTTCAGCTACGTCCTATGCCATCTCCCCGTTCAGCTGGCCAACAAGCACCTTTTTTGCGGACCCAGGTCGAGAGGCTTGATTTCGGGTATATTGGGTGCGCTGTGTACAGGGATAACCGAGGGCACATTGGGCAGAGAAATACCCAAAGAACATTGGAGCTCGATTGGCTTGAAACCTAGGGATGCCCAAGGCCTCGCTTTCAACACGTTATCGGTGCTCATCAGCTATAAGAGGTGCTTTGAGCTGAAGCAGAGACATCGTCTAATCGAAGTCTTCCTCGCTGGTCTTTCAGAACAGCCTGCAACCATCAAATGTTGTTTGCATGCACTATCCTTGTCGGCATTCGAGCTGCAATCTTCCACAACAAGGATCCTCACATCTGTCCTGGAGAAATTGTCTCAAATAATGTCGAATCCCACAATGGCTGTACATATCCTTACTTTCCTTTCCATCATCGGATCTCATCCGCCACTCTACGCCAATTTCACAGAACAAGACTTCAAGACGGTTTTCGGGGTTGCTCTGCAGTACCTGCAACATCACAATAGGATTGTCACGGATCCACAGAACAGTTGGGCGCTGAGTCAGGGAGTCAGGATACTAAGCTATCATCTAGTGTACACCTGGTTTCTTGCGGTGAAGTTGCCGGACAGGCCGAAACATGTCAAGTACATAACGAGGCAGTTACTACTTGCAAATTCCGGAGAGGTAGCTGATGGAACCGTGAAAGATGGGAAAGAGGGACTAGGGGATGTCGACGACTTGACAGAAGTCTGTTTCGACTGGTTGGCCAGGTATACTTACGCGAGCGCTGATCCAAGACCCAGCAATTCCGTGTTGCAAGATCTCCTCATGAATCCAGAGCATCCGCGAAACTCTTCATCCCAGTCCGTTGTGTCATCTGCCAGTCTTCAAACCACTTCTCCCGACACAACCATATCTGAGAAAGCGTGGCTGCTTGGCAACTCAGTGGTAACAATACGTGCATTGAAGAAACTGGGATGGATTGAGGTCCTATCGAGAAGGCCTTCAGGTTACACCAAGTTTCTGGGAGGATAGAAAACGTTCCGTTGGTAGGCGTGGGCGATCCAGATCCAGACATGATATCTACACAGGCTGCCTTGTTAATGGACTTACAGCCACCCGTTGCCCAAAACCCAGAGACGGAAAGTGGTGGGGATGAAGGAACTGCGACGGTACCATTAATTTTACACATTAATCGCTCAGATTCTAATATTTTTCAACAGGAGGCTGTCACCGAGCGTCTCGGAATCCCGGAAGAACTGGAGGATCCAGACAACGACACCACTGATCCTCCAAGACCTGACCCCTTGACTGGGTATGTTTGGAGTAAAACAGCCCCATCGCAGAGACGCAAGGACGTTGCCCTTGACCCGGCGTTCTTTGCCTTGCAGCTTTCGTCTTATCCTGATCGTTTGGGGCCTTCGAGTGTTCGGATGAGGATAGATCCCACCATGCTACCCAGATTCTTCAACACGCTCGACCGTATGCCAGTCATTGATACCCACAAAGTCGGGATCATGTATGTCGCTCCTGGGCAGCAAACGGAAACGGAGATCCTTAGGAACACACATGGCTCGCCTGCGTATACCCGTTTCCTGGAGGGTATCGGTCGTCTCATCAATCTTCGGGGTCAGATTGATGTCTATGCTGGTGGCCTCGATCCAGACGAAGATGGGGAGTATGCCTATGCGTGGTGGGACGATATCGGGCAGATTCTCTATCATACTGCCACGATGATGCCGTCGCATCAGCATGACGAGCTTTCGACGTTCAAGAAGCGACATATTGGAAACGACTTTGTCAGGATCGTTTGGAATGACTCTGGATTACCCTATCGGTTTGATACGCTGGCCACACAGTTCCAGTTCGTCAATATAGTGATTGAACCACATTCCGTTGGGGCGATTGCTGCCTTTTCAAACAACCTTCACGAGAACGAATATTTCAAAGTGACTGTGCAAAGGGCCGAAGGAATGATGGATTTCACACCTATTGGGGAGTACAAGCTGATTAGTGCGGAAAGTCTGCCGTTATTGGTTCGAAGACTTAGTCTATTGGCCGACTGGTTTGCTCTTGTGTTCTCGAAAACCGAAAGGGACACGATGAGAGTCGAAGTCAGAACAAATTGGCAGGAAAGATTGGATGCGATCAGGAGATTCCGCAAACAGGTGGCTACGAAAATGAAGGAGGCAAAGAAGGAAGACGATCAGCCGGTTGAAGGTGTACAGGGTACACAAAAAGAGGGCATATTGTCTCAGGAAGCATTCCGAGATTTCACTTCGGGGTTTTGAAGTCATCACAAGTTCCTTGCACCTCATGTCCCTCTCTTGCAATTTTTCTGATCATTTTACGCTTGCCGATATTTCGTTGTAATCTAATCCGTGTGCTCCTACTAGTAGTATAAGTTGTATTGTTTCTTGCCGTCTGAGTAGCATCTGTATCCTTATTCCAGCATCTTGAAACACAGACCATCTTCAGTCACGGTGTGTGTCTAGGAGGTAAGGATTTTGTGAAAAGAATGGATGCTGGGAGCGGAGACACTTTGTACTACATATCTGGCAACCCTCGGATACAATCGGCTATAGCAGACCCACTCGATCGCTTGGCATCTCAACAAGTCGATATGAAGATGTGGATGCAGATCACAGAATGTCAGAGAACATATGTCGACTGATATCAATGATGACCCACTAACCAGTCTGAGTGTACGTGGGTGACCTGCGGCGTACATACCTCAGATCCGACTCTGAGAGTTGGAATAGCTTGAAATACCAACAAAACCACCAGTCGTCGCGCGCCTGGTCTTTATGTAAGCGGCCTCGAGGATTCCAGTTGCCTGGAACCCGTTGACGTTATGTAAATGTTTAAAATCCCGAAGTGAATAGGACTTAGCAAAGCAGGGTAACCATACAGGAACGTTATCATTCATCATGCATCAAACTTCTGGAACATACACAGGTCTGCTGGAAACCAAACAGCTCTCTTTCTCTCCCCACTCGTTTCCTTCTTTCTTTCGCTCCTTTTTCGTTCCTTCGTTCTCCGTTGGCGGGTCAACGGCGGGTCAGATCTCCAGCTCTCTAGTAGTGCTCACAGCGTCAATAAATCTTCTTGCCTCCGTGCTTCGTTTTTTCCACTCCTAACAACTTGGGCTTGGTCCGTGATGTGGAGCTCGAGAGCTGCAAAAGTTGCGCTGAAAGTTCAGCTGAAATCCATTGTAAGCCTGCGATTTCGCTCAGAGCTTTGTGATATATTGAATAGCTTTGTCTTCAGCATGCCCGGGTCACTCGAAACCGTCTGACGACTGTGTTCTTTCTTTTTGGTTTCTTTCATTGTATCGCGCAGGGCCTGATACAATCGTTTCTCTTCACCATTGATTCCCAGTACAGTTCCTTCCTGGATCACATCATGAATGTGACTGAAGTCCCAAAGCAAAATCATACCGATCTTTTGGGGACTTCTGGTGACTTTCGATTGCAAGAATGCAATTTTATTCCTCATAGACCAGAAAACTGTAGTTATATCTTCGATACTGGAAGCGTAAAAAAGATTGCTGCCCATGTGGTGAGTCGACGTAAGGTCTTCTGTCGCGCTATGGTTTTTTCTTACTCTTTTGTTGCACAGCCCACGATCGATATCAGTCAGGTCACCTTGAGTGTGATTCCTTCGTCGCCGCCAAATGCGCCAAATGTGTCTCTTAAATCAGTGGACACTGCACCAGATCCGAATGCCACAGCACCAGGAACGGTGAATATCCCCCTGAATGATCAATGTCTTGGAACACTACTTTACGCTCAACAACAGTAAGCTTTCAATACTTCTCTTTTCGCTATATTCAGTGGGATCTTCCAGTCTGCAGAATTCTAAGAGAGAGGATATCGTGTTCTTGGCCTTGCAGTTCTGGATATTTGGTATTTCAGTGATAGCTATGTGCTATGATTCAGTCCCACATGTGTAAGTAGTTGTTTCGCCGGCTTTTACATATCTCGCTTGACTTTTCTCATCAAAGGTTGGCTGTGTTGGGCGCTCGAATTTTGCTCACTGCTTGGGCGATATATGCTCTCTGGCGCACAGAATACCAACAGAGTATTTTCAAGCAAATGATTGAAGACCCTGGAACTCCTTGTGCGGTAAAAATTTTTCCTACTTATTCCAGTACGAGGATTCATTACGAAGTAAGCAGAACTTCAAATTTCGCCTCAGACATGACTGATTTGGAACTAGATACCCGACCTTGTCCTCAACTGTACTGCTTTGGGGATCGCTCTGTACCTATCGTGGTCCCTCTTGCGAGTGAGTCACCATTTAATCCCGTTCGTCTCCATTTGACAGCTTCGCCAGGTTTTCAATTCGGAGAAGGTCCAACGTATTGGTGCTCCTGAGCATATCAACAGAATCTATAAGGTTTGTTGTCTTGAGCAGTCCCTCTCTGATTCTCAGCCTCTGATTTTTTGGTCGACTCTAAAGTATTTCCTCGCCGTGCAAGTGTGCTTGCAGTTAGAAGTCTTTGTGTTAATGGCTTGGATGGGCCTATGGCTGGACCAACTGTTCAATTCGTACATTCATGTCATCTCCACCGGTCAAAAATTGTATGAAGGTCTTTTTATAGTTTACACCGTTGTAAGTACATTGACGATGGACTCCAATGAGTATTCACGAACTGACTCCTCTCCAGGCACTTGTACCGTGGATGGCGGCTGTATGTCTCCATTGATACCAGATCCAGTTGACGTTATATAACCTGACTCTTTACAGGGATGGATTGGGATTCGGTTCGAAAAACGGAATCTCACCGCTGCTTTCATCTTCTTCTCGATCATCTTCTTCTCTCTTCCAGCCGCCATGTTCCGAGCATCAACGTATAGGTGGTATGTGATTCGCGATTGTTGCAGTGTTCGCTTCTCACCCTTATCTAGGACGTACTACGCATGGCCGTGCTGGGGCTCTTTCACAACAGCGTCACTTATCCTTTTGATCGCTACTGCTGTTTTGAGCATTCTCTGCTTCAAAAACTTCAACAAAGGCCTGTCTCAGTACCGTGAGTTTTCTAGTTTACTTTCAGGTTTTCTTGTTCATTTTTTCCTCTAGTGCATGCTGAATCCGCTTTGGCATCATCCAATTTCGTTCCCGAAGTCTTCGAGCACGACGTTGAGAAAGCGGCTGATAAAAGTATTGAAAAGCATGACCGACTTTCATTCGACCAGCCTTTGCCAACCTACTATTTACCCAACTTGCATGCCAACCCATCGTTCAGTGACCGGAGCAGTTATACGAGTAACACCACCGACACTCGTGTCTAAGCAGTCACAATTTAGTATGTAACGTCACGTAGTACTTGTATCGGACTCAAACTAGACTTTTTTTTACTTTGCTGTAAAGACTCTCATTGCAAATGCAAAGAACAACTCTGTTGTTTTGAAACAATTGTACAAAAAGAATGAAGGACTACTAAAAGTAATTCCCACTTGGGGGTTTCTAAATAGATGATTTGCTAGGAGATCTGCCGATCTTGGGATTGGAAGGTAATCCGATTCTTGACTTTGGACTGGAAGGTGATCCAATCTTTGGCGTAGGCTCTGAAGGAGAGCTTGAAGTTGTAGTGGATATGCTGATGCGGTCGGCCAGGACACCACCGGCTTGGGCAACAGGAGGAGTCGAGGACAGCTTGATCGTGTCTCGCATGATATCAGAATAAACTGAGGATGTTTCAGTCCTTTGACGGATTGACTTTGGTAGGTTGGTTCTGGGGACTTTAGGTATGGAAGATGAGGTACTGCGAGTGATTCCACGTGTTCAATGGACTCCTCGACGGGAGATGAAGGTATGTCGAAATTGACACGTTTTTCCAGTGGAGCAAAATCGGCGCCTTGATCAACGGACCTCTTCTCGACAGGGGGAGGACCAGCTTTCTCTTTGTCGAAAGATATATATACTGGTGCGAAGTCGGCGCCTTCGAGTTCATCTTTTTCCTTTACTACGAGGAATGGAAAGAAGTGTCAGTACGGACAATGAAGAGTTTTTGGAGGAAAAGCAAGTCTTACAGAACTCTGGTAGACCCCTCCCGAAATGAATACGACAGACGATTCCCAGAGCTGTCGTGGCGACAGTCAAGACGTAAGAAACTATGGTCATATTTGCGAAAAAAGGCCAGTTCTGGAAGATGAATATGTACACTGGGTACCATCGCTTTAGCTGGTTGCAACCAATAAGCAGATCGATTTCCGACGGCTCACCAGGACTGGCGAAGATTGCGCTTGCGGCAATCAAAAGCAAAAGGGAGAGGGACCAAAAGACTATGAACTGTCGACGTTGTTCTTTCCTCACAGACCGCCAACCCTTTCAGAAGCCAAGGTTGAGTATTATTGTTGGACTGTATGCAGACGAGACTCACCAGGATGACCCAAGGAAGTTCAAGCTGATGCAAGCTGGATAAGAAAAAGAAGGCATTGTATATACAGTGTTACTCACAGCAGCCATGGTGCAGAAGACCGCCCGATACAAATTCAGATGTTTGGCTACTCTTTTGATAACACCCGTAGACGCCTTGTCGATCCACATGCCAGTGGAGGCAACCGCGAAGAAACCAGCCAACTGAAGGCATACCGAGAGTAGCAGAACGAGCTAAGGTAAGGCGGGGTTTGAGTCTCTGGATTGAAAAAGTAATTAGGACACGAACCTTGTAGACAGTATGGATCTGACGAGACGCTCCAACTCGTTTGAAAGTTTGTGCGGCATAAACCTACATTGCAATATCGAGGATGATCTATAACATGGTTCGGAAATTGTGATCGGAAGCCCACCTTGTACAACCTAACAGAAAAGAATGTGGTTAACAGGAAGCCAACTACGTTCAGAGTAATGACTGGTATCTGCCACTGTTGTTAGTTGTGAAGAAAGATACAATCATCAACTGTGAAGTACCGTATGACTCTGCCTCAGACTCCACCAATCGCCCAGGAAATCAGTGCCGCAAGGGCCTTGCACTATAAAGGCGTTGTATAGATTCTGTACACTCCGCGAACTTCTGAGTCTGTACCCAGCCCATGCTGTCACGAGTACGTGACCAGCTAAAGCAGCACCTAGGTGAGGTAAAGACTCGTTCAAGATCTGCGATGCAGTCAGGAATGACGGCTTCTGTAGTTCATGATCAAAGTGAACGTACCGCGGCAAAGGACAAAAGAAAAAGCCAGATGTGGAAAATAAGGGTCACTATGTCTTCACGCATGGAGTCCCGTAATCTAAAGGAAAAGGATCAGTCAGAGGTAAGTCGGTGAGTAGCAAAGTCATGAACTGACGTGTCATCCAGCCAGATTAAAGATTGTAGGCAATGTTTGCTCGGAGGTTCCGTTTCGAGCTGGAGTGTGGTCAAAGTGTTTCTCTTGAAGCAGCTGGTAAGCCTAAAACGCGATACACGAATTTGAGATACGTACCGTGTTCAAATCCGTTCCATCTATCACCGAGCAATCAGAGTCCGGCTGGCTTGGGAGATCCCTACACATTTCCAGTGCGTTCCCAATTTTGATGACGACTAAACCTTTTGACGGTATGTGACCCGACTGCAAAAGTCCATCAAGAATGCCCACTGCTCGTGTGTTTTCCGAGAGCGTAATGCCTTGCAAGACTACAAGGACAATGCAATACAGCAAAGCAACGAAGAAGTACAAGGTAGTCCATTTCGTTAATGTTATCCTCGAATACTGAGTATTGAATGAGCGTGCTGTCCAAGAGAATACTAACCAGGGACTTACGACCAACTTGATCTTGGCGAACCGGAGAGTATCTTTCAATAATCTCCGGGATGATTTCCCGAGCATGACTGAATCACCAGAGACGTT